>AYEL01088301.1:0-16489 GCA_000484575.1 Olivierus martensii
ATTTGTTCCTGTATGAAAACACTTGTATTAAATATATAGAAATATCTTATATCATACAACAAACAAACACGTATTAAATTAAACAACCGCTTTGCAATAAAAAGTGAAACACCCGTTAAAAGTGATCTCGACGACAAATCTTTTAACTCTTTAGCTTAATCTATTTATAAAAAAGGTGGAAGTTCAAACTTTACAGGTTTTTCTAATGGAGGTGGTATGAAGTAGAGATTGGATTATCAAATAAACCAATCTCGGATCTGAGTTCATATTGGTAACATATTTTAATCGTAGATCTTTAATCATTCAAAAATAGTGGACATGTTCGGAAAGTAGGCAATTAGTTCTTTTCAAAACTGTTTATTTATTATATATTATATTTTAGATCGGAAGAGCGTCGTGTAGGGAAAGAGTGTAGATCTCGGTGGTCGCCGTATCATTAAAAAAAAATATTAAACATGTTAATAAATAAGACTAAATAAACCAAAATTATTTAATAAAAGTATATTATTAATTTTTAATATTATAGAATTATAAATGCATAAATATATCCAATCATAAATTGAGATTGAAAAAAAAAAAAACATCATAAAGTGCAAAAAAGAATTGTAATCTATGATGAGTTTATAATAATTATAAGGGATTACGGAATAATAATAATAAAGTAAAATTACAAAAAAAATTTTTAATTACTATTAAAAAAAAAATAAATAAAACTTCATACTTCAATAGACTATTAAAATTTTTTTGATGTAATTTCTAACTTAATAGGTTCTAAAACGTTCAAGTTTTCTAAAGAGGGACTTAGAATGAACATAAAAGTTTAAAAGAATATTTACGGTAATTAAACAATTCAGACATTAATTTATCTAATTCTGGATATATATAATTAAGACTACTTAAAGCCATATGTTATCAAGAGATTAGACTGTAGGATATATTATTATTTTTACCGGTTTTTTCCTATTTCAAATTGTCCAGGCGAAGCAGCTGATTATTTCTGAATACGCCTAGTTACAACAAATTATTTTTCATTGTTACACGGATGGCTGGTAAACGATCAAAATCTTTCTTATGCCATGTATGCCTGGAGGAAAAGCAGTCCCCATATAATCAGCGCAGATGTTGCCATATAAACTATTATCGAAAGCTAAACGTTTCCTTTCTAGAAACACGACTACTATAATAGATTATTATTGGATAACCCTTTATAAAGTTTACCTCTTTTAAATGTCTGAAAACAATAAAACGACGCTTTAAATATTTTATAGCATATTTTCACTGCCCATAAAAACCATGTCGTAAAATATTGAATCTTCGGTCTTTTATTAGTTTCTATAGAGTTCAACTTGTATTTCTTTAGGCTAATTTAATTATTCAGAAATTAAGAAGTTTGTTAACATTATAAATATTGATCTTTCGCGAAATTCATTACCAGGATAAACAAGATAGTTTAAGTTATTTATGTAAGAAGAAATCATTAAAAAGAATCCATTAATACGGTAACTCATTTCTGATCTGGAAAAATTTCCGTATGAACAACATTAATTACTACTTTAAAAAAAAGAGTATTATTTTAATTCGTGGTATTGGTTCTCAAACACTTTTAACTTTTATAAATTTAAAAAGAGTGGAATATCGACTAAGAATGAACTTCTTTGGTCTTTATGAACAGTTCTTTCATTAACAAATTCCGTTCTCAGATAATTATACTCGTTCTAAGTCAATTTTTTTTTATTAAGTTCAAATAATCAAGAGATTTGTTTATTTGAATATTTTTGTGTAGAATTAAAATAACAATGAACTATAAATAAGAAAGAGACATTCAAAATGGCCATTTGTGCAAAGAATAGCCAATTCACATAGACTTGTTCAAGTCATGTTCTTGTATCTTGGGAAAAAAATCTTGTTTGTTGTTTGTTTTTTTTTAGTAGTTAAACTAATTTATTGATGAAAATGAGTTAAAAACATGTACTTCTCAACAATATAAGTTTGTTTATATTTACACAATTATACAATTGATGTATTCTTAGCTACTCTTCATCCTTTAAACATAGAAAATAAGGAAAAATTCTTATTTCAATTTTTAAACTTTTGTGTAGAATTAAAATAACAATGAACTATAAATAAGAAAGAGACATTCAAAATGGCCATTTGTGCAAAGAATAGCCAATTCACATAGACTTGTTCAAGTCATTTTCTTGTATCTTGGGAAAAAAATCTTGTTTGTTGTTTGTTTTTTTTTAGTTAAACTAATTTATTGATGAAAATGAGTTAAAAACATGTACTTCTCAACAATATAAGTTTGTTTATATTTACACAATTATACAATTGATGTATTCTTAGCTACTCTTCATCCTTTAAACATAGAAAATAAGGAAAAATTCTTATTTCAATTTTTAAAATATATTTTTGTTATTATCTGATATTATATTTCAAAAAGCTAAATCCTAACTTATTAACATAATTAATTCAAAATTAATAATGATAATATCGCACCAAACAGATCGTCATTGAGCAAAAAAATCTAAAATAACATCTCATTAATAAAATTTAAATAGTTAAAGAATGGTATTAGAATTAAAAAACTTCAGTCGGAATTTTTAATTATTGACGAAGAAAATCTATATAATTTTTCATCATTTTTTAGAGTTATAGCTAATAATTTGAAATAATATAATCAATAAAAAGAACTAATAAAATGTTTCTCTCCTTGATATAAAAATGTATAATAATAACAATAGTATGATATAGTATTTTTGAAATATTTTTATTTATTATTTTATTATTTCATAAAATTAATAATTATAAAATTTCTCATTTTAAAAACTCATTATGGGTATGAGAGATATAAAGTCAACTTATTATTGTAATAACTCAGCAGTTATTGCAATAAGAAAATAATAGGATACAGATTCTAATATCTAGTGAAGTACTATAACTTTTTACATAAAAATTTAGCATATTTAATTACAATTTATTATATTTTCTAAATAAAATGGCGGTGTATAATACGCAACAATTGATATTCTCGATCAATAAAGGAATTGTAACATTCTAATGAGAGATATTTAAAAAAAAAAGCGATTTTAAATGATGATAAAGTTCGGGAACTGTTTTCAAAGGGCTTATGGAGGAACAAGGCAGTATTCGGTTTATCTTCTTAACATAGTTAAGTTAAAGAGGAATGAAGTGAGGAGCAGGTTTTGGCTACACCTCCCGTGTTAGTAGCGAATAGATAATATCAGAGTCGTTAAATCTGTAATCTTCATTTCCTGACTGTAAAAGTTGTAAAATGTATTCTTGAGAAATATTGAGTTATTTCTTCATTAACGAAAGCCTCCAGTTATAAATTCGTAGAATGGACAATAAAGATATGACGGTACTAAACAAAAACATTTTATGGACAATTAATTGGAATCCAGATGGTTGATAAAACATGGAACAAACGTCACATCTTTATAATTGTAGAAAAAAAAATAAATAAATTTTATATGTAATTTAATTGACTAACTGAACTTATCGACATTTTATGAAACTTTACTAACAACGTTAATCTTCAGTTTATGTTATTTAAAGTGGAACAATATGTAGAAAAGAATTTATACCAATTGAAACAAAATCTAATAGTTTTATATTCTATAAAATATAAACTTTTTATCATCATCATCACCACACAAAAAAAGTTTTCTATTATACAATACTTTTTATTATATTTTGTTAAGATATAAGTAAGCTACGTAAGGAATCTGTATTCTTATCTATTAAGGATAAGATGAAGATTTATAAGATAATTATAAAAATAAAAGTCTTCAGGCTAATTTTCTCGGAACATAAAAATGTAATACAAGATATTTTAATTAGGAGTTGATAAAGTTCAGGAAATCTTTCAGGTTCAAGTTTTTTCACTTTCAAAAACACAGTCTCTTAAAATCTGAAAATATACAATAATTGATTGTTAAGACAAGACATAAATATGTTCACAGCAGGTTAACAAATGCAAACTGATACTAATTAATATAAGTAGGCCTACAATCAATGTAAGATTATCACAGTTTTACATTCGATTTTTACAAATGTGGATAATAAATACATAATATAGTTATGTAATAATGAATGACATTATTTATGAATATTTATAACACATTTTCATTCGTGGAAGACATAGTTTTACTGTTGAATCTAAACAGCAACCAACTTCATTTTAATCATTAAATTTTGAAATATTTACTTTAAAACTTTATGAAATAAACATAATCTATAGTTATTTTAAATAAAGCAAATTTGCACTATAATTTCAATATTAATAATGAATTTTATAAGTTATATAGAATCTATTTTATTATGCAAGTAATCCTTTGTTAGTTTTGAATATATAAATGCTATATATCTTACTGTACATGTAAATTAGTTGTTTTAATATTAAATATTTTAAAGACTTTACAAGGTTTACCAATTTTTTATGTTAAATTTATCAGCTCATTTGAATATATAATCTAAGTATAAAGAGATGCAACTTTGTTTTTCTTTAAAGATTTTTTTTATAATAATGTGTAGGCCGAAATATTGTATCTAAATAGGCTAATTATTTTTCAATAATGAGATCTGATAAAAAAAAATAAATACGGAATCTGTTAAGAACTTTATTAAATGCATAAATATAGCGCAAGTTCCTTGATTATCAAATGTTCCGAAATTGTTTTGCATACAATCATTTTATTATCAAAATATATATATATTTTTAGATTTATTATAAAAATATGATATTATTAATAGATTATCATTTAGTCGACTTAATAATATTAGATATGGAATAATTATGATACAAATAATATTAATTTTATTAAATATTTATAATTTTAGAAACTCAAATAAATTCATTAACATATCCGTTTTGATGAAAAGAGGGCGAGATAATGGTTTACATTATGATTAAAATTGACCTGTTACACATTTTAATCTAGACTAACGAATGAAATATTGCTTGACATAAATACCTAAAAGGTATTATTTGGACTAATTACAACTTTACTAAAAATAATGTTTCGTTTATAATCATATACAGTTTACGGCATCAAATGATATAAACAACAAATCATTCTTTAGATTAAGTTTAGTTTAAATTTTTCAGATTTTAATCAAGTCTTGTTAGAAGTAGAATGTCAAAAATTTTCTTCATAAATAGAATAATATTTTTAATTTTTTAGATTGTTTACATAAATATTGTGTAATTGATTAGAACGTTTAAAAAAATAGCCATTTTTTTATTTATTTTCAAATAACAGAATTGTAAAAAAAGAGCCTGTTTAAACAAATATAAACAAACAGGGCAAATTTTGTTAAATTCAGACAATGAAAACTTTTTATTGCATTTTTTCTGAACGAAGAATAGTTTCATTGTTTGAATGAAGATCAAACATTAACCGACGTTTCATATTACGTATTTAATTTAATTTTGTTTCTACATAACTGTTTTTTTGCATCTTCTGTATAATAAACACAATTATATACTGTTTATTATTACATTTATTAATATTTTATTTTATTTTTATATCTTGTTAACAAAACTAACTTAAAATTCACTTATTTAGAATGAATTTAAAAATCATTAAACAATACTTATGTGAGTATTATATTCAGTCTAAAAAATAAACTAAAATTATAAAATTTACAAGAATAAACTTTAAAAATTGCTAATTTTATATGTTTTAAATATATCTAAAATAATTTTTTGAAGGAAATCATAAGAAATATAATATTCTACGTTAAATTAAATCTAACATAAAATTATATAAATTCTATTGAAAATTTCAGTAGTTTTATTATATTCAAAATAGTTTTTTTTTTATAATATAAATCTACTTGTTATCATAATTTATGCTGTTCAACTCGATAGGATTAATGGTAAATAAACACGATAACAACTTTTATGTTTTAATAACATCGTCACTGGTCTGGATTAATATTAATATTTTGGCAGCTATGATATTAATAATATCGTTTCATCTGATCATATTTTATTTTAAATTACAAAATTATACCAACCGATGAAGATATCCGGTTGGAAAACTCGAAAAGAAGATATTAATCTGATCGAATTGCCACTTTTTATAAATATAACAAGACGTTTACCTATTTAAAAATTATACAAAACATTACGTAACCTAACAGAATGACGAAATCTAATTTATTATTTATTCCGAAAATATTCTGGCTAGTCATCGTAGTAAAGCAGAAATTTTATAATAGAAGAGTAATAAATATTATATATGTGATACGGAAAGAATCGAATTTAATAATAGGGGGTTCGTATCTGCATAAAAATAAAAACAATTATATAGTAGTAGAAATACGAAATCTCGACATTCAAGAGCAATTCTGTATGCACTCATAATAGCGAATTATGAAACTATATGAATAAGTACACTCCCTATGCTGGAAACTGGCGTTGAGGCATGTTTCCTGCTCCACCTATCGCCGAACAAGCCAGCATGGAGATACGCCTCAACCGTTCGCAGCATGTAAAACAGATATTAGGCGGTTACTCAAAACCTATAGGCTGGTTAATCTCTATAAAAACTAATTCCTTTGTTTCTTATCGCTAACAATTTTTTCCATTCTTCACAAGATCGCTCGTTCTGTATGGTTACAATAGGATAATTTATTTTGTTACTGTTACCGGTATTTTTATTTTCCATTCATTTTCGACAATACGCACATGGTATAAATATAATTTATATAATTATTTTCATTCAATAAGCAGAAACTGATTGAAGTCTATTTTTTTCTATGAACGAATGAATATATTAAAAAAAAACATATTTTTGAATAATAAGTTTAGTGGGCGTATACATGATATTAAGGAGTATAAATCGACTTATTCGTAAATAATCGAGTAGAAATAATAAATGAATCATTGAAATTTGTTAATTTTTTTATGATATAAATACATAAGCAGCCTGAAAAACTATCTAACCATAGCTATGAGGGAAGTCAATAAAGTGAAATATGCTCCGCCCGCATTTAACTCTCTGGAAAGACCAAATACTCATTGGATATGAAGTTGAGTAGTTCTAAAATGGTATTGGAAGAGTAAATACAATTGAGTTACATTATTGAGACGGACTAAATTATGCAAATTATGTAAATTATACATCAAATAAAAAATAATTGCTTTGCTTTAAACAATTTTAGAACTATTGATGAACTATAGTATTAACAAATTTATAAATTTAATAAATTATTATTGAGTTTACATCAATATGATTTCGATATTTAAATGAGGGTCAGCTTTTCTTGAATGATTTATAACTAACCTATATATATATTTGACAAAGAATTATACTCTTGGATATATTTTCAAAATTAGATTATTAATTTAATTACATTCAAATTAAACCTTTAAACAGTTCTCGATAAATTACTGAAAGCAGAGAATTATGGAAATTATTATTAAAGCGAATATTTCATTCAAATTACTTGTATGTTTATTATTTTTTAAAGGTGTTTAAGTTGATGACATTAGACGAACTACTTTTTTTATTATTAAAGCGAATATTTCATTCAAATTACTTGAATGTTTATTATTTTTTAAAGGTGTTTAAGTTGATGACATTAGACGAACTACTTTTTTTTATCAATTAATTGAAAAAAAAAAAAAGTTTATGAACTTATTTTTTGATCGTGATATCAAAAATAAATTTCATTGATAGCGTTATTTTATTTTTTATATTCTTAAATGATGTTAAATTATAATATAAAATTTTATACACAAATTCAATTATAGTTATGCTATATTAAATTATATTAAAAGATTGATAACAAATACAAATTATTATATAAAAATATATAAATCAATAATTGCAAAAGAACAAATATATATTATTGTTGTTTATATATGCAACATAAATATTGATTAATCCGTGGTTCATATTTTTATCTGATCATTTTGAATATTCATATATAATTAAAAAAAACTTGTTTTTTATATTGTAAAATGGGAATGTAAACATATAATATATTACTTATACAGTATAGTCGGGTTGTTGACTAACAGAATTTAGAATAATCTGAATATTGTCCTGATTAAGATGAAGTTTATTAACTAGTTACTAAATCTAACATTCTTGATCGTTATTATTAAAAATATAATAAATTAGGATTTCAGTATTAATAAATCAAATGTTACTTCGAAGTTTTGCTTACTCTTTTTTGCAAGATTTAATTTTTTGAATGTCATCTTATTCTTTTTCATAAACTTATGCTTATAAAAAACCACAAGACTTAAGTTCTAACTCTGTTTTTTTTTATAACATTTTTTTTTTAAACATAAGCATAGACAAATTTATTATATATTCAAATTCGTTTTATTTATAAAAACAACAAAATTTCTATATAACCGTTTCGGTATTTCCACGTAGAAATAATGTAAATAGTTTCCTGACATGCAACTTCCTCCATATTCAGCTGTTATGACACGATCCTGTTGCATAATAACCAATAACCGGATTAAATTTTAGATCTGAAGTTCATATATGTAAACTTTTAGAAAGAGCTATTTGATCATATTAAAATTATTTCAATCTATCGATTTTAAGATAGATCAAAAAAACTTAAGATAAATCAAACTTCAATAACAAAATATTTTAATCGTAAATAAAATTCTTTTTTTTTTTTTTTTTTTTTTTTTTTTTTTTTTTTTTTTTTTTTTTTTTTTTAAAATTTTTTTTTTTTTTTTTTTTTTACTTTTAATAATATTGTATCATAGAATTAAACGAAAAGCAAAAATTTTGTTCAGAATTATTTTATCAATAAAATTTTTATAAATTTAATTTTAGTATTGATTCGGTTAGTGTGAACAGTTTAAGCTACGTCCGAATTTTTATAATTTGATTATGGCAACAACTGTTAAATTTTTAATTATTTATTGTAACTGATGAAATAAAAGTTTAAATAATATATAAGGCACGAGTTAACTTATATAGTCCTAATTAAAATTGATCGAAAAAGTTTTTTTTTTTTTTTTAATCTTTAAAAATTTATTATTTTGCTTTTAACTGAAGTGAAATTCAATGTCAAAGCGATTGTTTGCATAAACTGCTCTGAAGCAACTGAACAAATTGTAAACTTCTCTCAAACTTACTATGACTACTAAATATTAATGAAAATTAACACGAAAAATATATCTGCACGAAAAACATTTTAAGTGTATTTATTTTTATTAACAAAGTATGAAAGGCATTAAAATAATGGAAATTTTATTCAAATTTATAAAACTTATAATTATTGCGCTAAAAATTATCAACTATCTCATTTTATTCTTTAAATTTTAATGTTAAGATTGATGATTACGATGAAAACCAAACAATAAACATGAAATAATATTATTTATATATTGCTTAAAGGCTTGTTGGGATAAAATTTGTTAAATCTTATTTATTTATCCTTACTGCTTACAATTTATTACATCCAATTCTTTTACATTTGCAATTTTTCATATTAAATCTTTCGTTGAAAACCATAAATAAATCAAAGAAATAAAGACTTTTTACGATATATTTTATTTTTAAGAATAAAGAACTAGCTTAACCTCCGACTATTTCTCATATTAGACTTATAATTTTAATACTGAAAGCATAAATTTGTCAGACATCTTTAAAAGATAGTACTGTTCCTTTAAGAATATTTGCAATTATGACTGAGTTTTATATTTGTAATTTATATAGTATTATTTTTCCTATGGTAGATTTCGTGTATGATTTATCTGATAATTAAAACATTGACAGAGTTTACAAATAGCTTGGAGTGGATAAAGAAGAATAAAGAGCGCTTTTGTCCTTAGAATATTTAAGAGGTTGACAAATAGGAAACCTGAAGAACAACCAGGTGCTCAAATTTTTTACGTACGCATTTTTAAAGTTACAAATCTAACTGTCTTACTGGGGAGGTCGTTAGCCTTGCCGAGAGAAGAGTGTTGATGTTAGAGTTTATAACTCTTACAAATTCATTGACTTCAACTGTATGTTTCCTGCGTGCATCGACTGATATTGTAATATAAAATACGACTATTGCGTGTTTACGTCAGGTAGACAGTTCGATCGTACTCCAAATAGATGATCATTCTTTCGAAGCCAGTTAGTCATATTATGGGTATTTCTTGATTGATGATAAATTTGAAATTGTTGCATAATTGCCGTAATTAAAATATTAAAGGAATATTTCTTCTAACCCAATAAAATGACGTCTCCATTTTTAATGACACATATTTTAAATACAGGAAAAATGAATTATTCTAGTGCAGTTTTAGCATTACCGTTAAGTATTCTGTGACAATTATATTGTAAGGCCCATAAAGATTACTCGATTCAACGTTCGTAAGTGGTCATAAATTATGCATATCGATTGGTATCATGTTTTAAAATTTAACCTAAAATACGGTTTTAAAGGTTTAGAAGTACGTAGAGGCTACGTCTCAATGCTTGTTGTGTACACAAAACATACAAAGTACAAACAAAGTTTCCATGACGACATAATTTAACCTTTCCCGGGAGATATCCATTATAAAAATAGAGGGAAAGTGGATAAAACAATGACTAATGTGAAACTAATGATATCATTTATGTATTAGATAGAATGAAAAAGTTATGCATCAAACTTATAGATATATGATGCAATAAATTTATTCATTAATTTATGCTTATAGTTAAAAAAGCTTGGATGTAATTCGCTTTTTTAAACGAACTCTAAACTTGCTTCCAATTTTTAGATCTAATATCTGTATTAAATAATGATAAACTTATAAAATATATTTAAATGAAGTGATAATAAGCTGCATAAAATTTTAAAATATTGTAAATTATTGCTCGCATTTGCTCTTTGCAATTCTTGAAAAAGCATAAATTATAATGTGGTCTATTTTTATTATCTTTACATACATTTGCATAATTATATTTATATTATTCCATATTTATTCCTGAAAGAAAAGAAATGTATAGAACGTATAGAAATTTTAATATTTTTAGTTAAATCTTATAAATTTTTGTGTTGTTCTAATTTTCAAATGATATTATTCGTTATAGTCTTCTATTAATTTAAAACAATTCACTTGCATTTTGATGTCATTTCTCTTATACTTTATATAAAAATAAGTTAATAAGCTGCATAAAATTTTAAAATATTGTAAATTATTGCTCGCATTTGCTCTTTGCAATTCTTGAAAAAGCATAAATTATAATGTGGTCTATTTTTATTATCTTTACATACATTTGCATAATTATATTTATATTATTCCATATTTATTCCTGAAAGAAAAGAAATGTATAGAACGTATAGAAATTTTAATATTTTTAGTTAAATCTTATAAATTTTTGTGTTGTTCTAATTTTCAAATGATATTATTCGTTATAGTCTTCTATTAAATTAAAACAATTCACTTGCATTTTGATGTCATTTCTCTTATACTTTATATAAAAATAAGTTTAAGAAAAAATCAAAATTTTTCTGATATTGCTATATTTCAATAACTTTTCTCCCTTCTGTTAAATTAATTTATTTTCCAAACTTCCTACATCCAATGAGGAATTATATCTTTCTAGTTGTCAAGATGCTTCCAATGTATACTTATAGCTATAATGTTTCCGCTTTTTTTACTCATTATTTATTATTTATTCCAGTATTTGTAACATATTTCAGAAAATTGTTTCCCTTTCTGACTGTTTGTATATATTAGAATACTTAGGATAGCGATAATAAATTTGCAACTCTACAGGATATCAAAAAATGCCTGCAGGATATGTAAGCGAAATCAAACAAATAAAGCAGAACTTTTGCAGAAACATACCAAAAAATTCCTTAAATTTCTCGTTTTTGTTATTATACTATATAATTATCTTAGCTAAAATTAGATTAAAGTTGAGCTGCTACCGAAGGAAAAAAAAATGCAGTAAAATTTATAACTTTATGGATTACTGTTCTAATCGAATATTTTAAATGTTCTTGAACTCAAAAACTAATAATTATAATTTTAGCTTAAAAATAAATAAATGAAAAAAAAATTGACATTTTATTAAATATTATAATAGAAAAATAGAATAACTCTAAAACTTATTACATAAGTTAAGTTAAATGTAGTATTTATAATTTTCATCCATTATATTAATACGTCTATTAATTATTTAAAAAATTTATGAATAATTAGATTTTGTAATAAGTTTAAAAATAGCCAAGAGATTCACTTTATTAAAGCCTCAAAAAAAAAAAAATAAATAAATAAATAAATAAAAAGACAGTCATTCAACATTTTAATAATACTGTAATATAAATGGTAAGATATAGGATATTTCACGAAATACTAATTATATAATTGCAAAAGTTCACATAACATTTTTTTAAAATAATAAAAATGCATTTTAGTAAATAATTCTTGTAATACTGCACAGATGAAAACGAAATGATTTAACAAAAAATAATTTCTATTATTACTTATAAAAACCTTTCGAATATTTTATTATTCTGTTCTCCCACTCATTTATATATATTTGTATTTTCCATTCCTGTACTGTATTATAGTTTTCTAAAATCATATAGCATATTCATAATTTTTTTATGAAGGACATGATTACATATTCATTGAAGTAAACTACTTATCATTCTTGGTTTGCAGCAATTTAAAAAGTTTTTCAACCATATTAAATATGAAAAATAAATCCTTTCACGTCTTTCTAAATATCAAACTTAAATTGAATAAACAAAGGAAAGAATTGAAACAATTATTTATAAAATAACAAAACAGAATTTTAATAGCCAAATTTTAAATAGTCAAAGCTATTATTTAGAATTAATTTATATTATATAATGAAGAAATTTTCGAATATTAATGATCCTATCAATCCGAAAAGCTATCAAAATACTGTAATCACTTCGTTATTCGGATCAAAAATAATGAGAAATGCTTTCGTCAATAACGTTTATCTCTTAGTTATACTTTTTATACCTACACTAAATAACCAGATAGAATATACGGTATAAATAGAGAAAATTGTTTAAAAATCACATGTTAGATTTTTTGAACAATCTATTAATGATAGCAGTAAAGGAAAAATAAATGTCATTTTGATTAAATACAGGAGCTTCCCCCAAAAAATCCTCTAATAAAATGCGATCAACGATCATTAAGTTAAGATAATGACATAATTTTAACACTAAAGAGATCAGAATTTTAATAAAAAAAAACTTTGATAAACGCTTTTTGATACCCTGTAGAGATTTGTTTCAAGATGATGTAATATATCAAGATAAAGTCATTATGATCTATCTTTAACAATATATAAAAAGATATTCTTTTAAATCAATTTAAAGCATTCAATCTTGAAATAAAATGACTCTTGAGATAAATAATTAATAATGAATTCTTCTATTTTTAAATGAACATAGTATCATTAATTATTGCTAACAATATATAAAATTTATACAGTACTTGATTTTTATTTTCAAGAAAATGTAGAAAATAGCATTTTGGTTTCTAGTTAAATAAATTTTTGAATTTTATCGTTCGTGATCTTTCGAACGATGAAAAAATGAAAACAAAATTCTATTATTATTTTTTTCATAAAAACTTACCTAAGTAAGACTTATCTGGTAACATAATGCAACTATTGTTATAACATACTAGACATGAATTAATCAAAATATATTTTTTTTTTTCATAAAAACTTACCTAAGTAAGACAGATAAGTCTTACTTAGGTAAGTTTATCTGGTAACATAATGCAACTATTGTTATAACATACTAGACATGAATTAATCAAAATATAATATGAGTTTAAAAAATTAGAAATAAAGAATATACCAATAGAAACTTTCCGGTAGATGAATATTCTCCCGGTTTAATTAGAAGGAAAGATTTTATACGGTAGCCATTTTATTGTCAAACCAACATCGCCGTGCTCATCCAACAATAAGGGAAATGACATACAAATTATCTAGTTCTTCAAAAAACTTGATAAAATTATACATCTACTACGGATCTTTCAACATCTTGCTACCGTGCATAGAACGATTTTATCTGATCAGTAAATGGGCCATAATTAGGGACTGTCCCGTCAATCTTGGCAGAATTGTCAGCCTGTGGTTTTCCTTAACATAGACAAGTCAATTTTTCCTCGACTTGCTCAATGAGCATAATATATACATACATATTTTTTACATGAATAATAAAATTTAAATATTTCATATTTAAGATTTGGTTTGCGTAAAAAATAAATTTATTTAGAGTTGCTTAACAATTTCAGTCATTCATAAAGTTTGAGAGCCTATTTAAAACAAATACTTGTACTTTGGTTTTTTTTTGAAGTAGTTATCTGGTTTTCCTTATCGTATAATTAATTCAAGAAACTATAAAAAGTGGAATTTACGCATCGTTTAAAGTAACATATTGGTTTAAAATTAGAAAATTTATATAAATTAAGAGAAATTTTAATTAAATTTATAATAAAATTGGGTCAATTATTTATAAATTTTATGGTTACCTCTGCCGAATGATTCCTGTTCTCATAATACTATTTTTATTAATTTCCACACTCTCCAAAAAACTTTGATCGTCTTTAACTGCTTTTCTAATTAAAGTATATAAATATTTCATGCAACTAATTTTAATTGGTTATATTTCCATTATTTGTAAGGTATTCTAGTGATATATATTATTAATCTTTTACATACTGCTTCATAAATCGCAAATTTGGATTTTTTCTCGCAAAACATAGCGCATAGAAAATTACTGGGTTAATTTTCAGAATTTAATATTAAATAAACATAAATTGATAACTTCAAAGACAATTTTTTTTTTATTTAAAGTTTAGGCCCTATAAATAAGAAAATTTTCCTTGATAAAAAATAATAAATGTTACTAGAACCGAAACATATCTCGAAAACAATTAAGCTTAATTATGTAAATATGTAAAATATGAAAAATTTTATATTTCAAATTATTACGAAATTTCAACATCATATCATTAAAGTATGATAAAATCTACTTAATACTTATTTATAAATAGGTTATAATATGCATTTGCAGCAATAATAGATAAGCATTCCTGTATTACGTAGAATAACAGTGTAAATATATATTGTATATATTCTTAGAAAGATTTTTTTTTAAATTGAAATATTGTAGGATATTAAAAATTATTCGCCTTATTCGATGAAGTATTACTAATTTAACAATTAAATAATTTATATTTTAAAGGAAATATATAATATATAATTTTTATTCAATTTAAAAATCATTGTTTTTCTATTAAATATTTGAATTTAAAATTTCCTGTATATTATTTTTATCATCATCATAAAAATAAAATACTATATAAACATATGTTAAGTTAAAATTATTTAATAATAACGAACTGTGAAAGGAAACTTGTGCTTCTATGTTTCTAAAGTAGCATTATTATCGCTTTACGTAAAAATTCATAACAAATGCAAAAAATAAGTTTGTATTTTAAACTTTTATTATAATTTATCTATTTAATTTTTATATTGTATGTTCAAAACTATTTTTTGTTTTAAATAAATCAGATCATTAATAAATTTTTCAGTTTTTAATTTTTAATAAATATGAATATAATTTCGGTTGAATTCAATTTAAATTTAATATAAGTTTCGAAACTAATATTAAATTTTCTTAAATAATTTATTTCTAATATGATACATAGGTTTTCACTTGTGAAATTCTGTTGAAAGGTGCAAAAGACCGTAACAAGCTTTTATCTAGAAACAAAAATATGAATTTTTGTATTCTTTGTGGACTAGCATGACTAAGTCTATTTTAATAATTTTGAAATATAGTAATAGAATATTACTGTATTTCAACTTAAGAAAATATGATTTACATAACAGAATATCATCATCATCATATTAAATATTTTTACAAATTATTCTTTAATTATTTTTCATATTTTAGCTTTACGAAAATATTTTTGAAAAGTGAAAAAAAAAATTAGTAAAATATTTTAAAAAGATATAAATATTAATAAATTAATAAAAAAAGATAAAAACAGTATGTATTTCAAAGAATTTCCGATTATCATCAAATATTAATTAATAAAATACTAACGCAAATTTAAAAATATTAATTTATCAGTATTTTTCACTTCTTCAGATCTATAAAAGACTTCTATAATATCATAAATTAAAATAGCTATAAAATTATTTATTTATTTATTTGTTAAGTAAATAAATATCAAGAACGAACATACTACAAATATATTCCAAAATAATACATCCTTCTAATTAAAAAAAAATTCTTTAAATTAATAAAATGCAAATTATATTAGAGTGGATCGGGGGGAAGATGCTTATTTTTCTCTAATTCTTTAATATTTAAACAGGTTAGTATAATAGATATATTAAGAATAAAAATTTTTACTTACCAATAACATCAATGATATCATTCACGATTTCTTTTATTAAAATTAATAAAAATAATAATTTTATAATTT
>AYEL01088303.1:0-32539 GCA_000484575.1 Olivierus martensii
AATCTTTCATTTTTATTTAATTCCGAACATAATTTTATTTTAAAATAATGCGTATATTTTAAATTAAAAAAAAGATACCATCTTTTCTTCTTAAGATTTAAGATTTACATTAATATCTTTAAAGTATTTTGTATATAAAATGTTTTAAAAAATAGAATAACTAAATTATTTAAAAAAACTTACCAATATGTTTTAAGTTTAAGGGCATTTAATTTTAAATTAATATCGTATAACTCATTTTAAAATAATAATATGACAGAATAAATAATTTATTTTTCATAGTATAAATAGAAAATTAAAATACTTGTTTATTTTTAAAAATACACTTTAAAAAAAATATTTAAAACATAAAATTTAATCTTCGATATGATGTATCCTGTGATGAATCTTGCTAATCATTGTAGAAACTATCAAGTCATGCTTGTTTACAGGATTAACTCTAGATGCTATATATTTCGCGAACAAGTCTTTTCCTTATTCGATTTTCCTTTCAAAATGCCCTGTAAAATTTGATGTCATAAAAATTAATGAACACAAATAAAAATTAGCTATTACAATTATAAAACAAACCGTATATTAGTAGATTAAATGAAAAGCGAAAAATTAACTTATTTTTACTAATAACTTAAACAGCCAAAATGATAAATTTAAATTTATTCATGAAAATAAATAATTTAATCTTTGATCTATAATATATGTAAACAAATAAATTAAATATATAATACGTAAATTGTTTGTTACACAATCAAAGTTCGTATTAAAAATAAAATATTTAAAGTAATACAAAATTTTCGAATGTATCATGAGTTATAAATTGTTTCTTTTTAAATATTTTCAACACGTAATTTAAATTACTGTTACACGCTTAGTATATAATATGTATGTTATAGCATGAATTGTTTTTTTTTTTCATGCATTATTATAAATAAAATTATATATATTATTTTTTAATCTAGGACGCCAATTCTTGCGTCGATCATCAAGCATGGTATTGTTTGCTTTGCTTCTCTGATAAATAGAAATTTATATATTTTTAAATAAAACTAATTTATCGAATTTTGTGTGTGAAAAAGCGCTAAAATCATATTATTTACAAGGGGCCAAACTTTTCCAAATTTTAATTTACTGGATCAAGATATCTGTAAAAAAGAAGTAAGGATAAAATCTGAAGGAAATGTGGTACATGATTTTGAAGTCGGACAAATTCGGACAAACTGTTCTTGAATTTTGGGAGGGTCCAAAACTCACAATGTGTTAATTGATTCTGATTAGGTTCGAATTAAAGTGGGTAATTAAAAATTTATTAAAATATCGAAGTAAAATCAAATTTTTGAGTAATACGACAGAAATATGAAAAATATGATGAAAATCAAATTTTTGAATAATATGATAGAAATATGGAAAATATGATAGAATTTGAGATTTTGACCATTTTTTCTCGATTTATGCAAAAATTATGAAGTTATTAAGTTTTAAATTTTGTCTCGGGAGACCAGGCATTGGAGCGCAAGATGGAGCACGTTTGTCTCGGGAGATCAGGTGGTGGAGTGGGAAAGGTTAAAGATTCGAAGCAAGAGAAAATAGTAATGGGAGCACTTCCAGTCTCAGGAGTTCCAGTCGAGTTTGCATATGTGCAGAAACATGGACGTCAACAAATTTATTCCTTTATTATATATGATTTTTTAAATTTATCTGAAATATTTTAAATATCAAATACTTACTAATATAGGAATGACCAGCAACTATCTTTAGAATTTGGATTTCTCTTAATGTTGCTTCTTTTGTACAAACTGATGATGTTTCATCATCACTACTAATATCTATTATCTTGGCAGCATATTCTTTTCCTGTTTCTTTTTCCACACATCGTCTAACTGTACTGCTAACACCTCTAACAATTTAAAATTTTAATAAATATATAAAAAATTAATACTTGTAAATAAATATTTTTTTATATTATAAAATTATGAAAATATGATATTTTAATTAATTCATTTTCTAATTATAGATTTTCCTTAAATTAAATGGTAAATACTCCAAAAATTGGCAAAATTATCCAAAAATTTTCTCATAACAGTAGAATATGTAATGAAGTTATATATGCAAAAACAAATCCTTGTTTAATATATAAAATTACAGTCAATCCATTAGTGCATAATTTCCATTTACACAAACTCGAATATCCTATTTTTATTCCATCAATATTTTGTGCATACCATACCAAATATATGCAAATTCAGACTTAAATAACTATGATAAAAATAACTACTAATAATATATCATCATCTACCATCATTTTGTATATTTTTTTACATGGAAAATTTCCAATATTTTTATATATTAATATATTTATCAAGAAAAGAAACCAAAATGTAACAAAAAGTTGAATTTAAAATTATTTTTAATTCAAATTTAACAGCATGATTTAATCAAAAGAAAATCACTTGATTTTGAAAATACTTTGATTGGTTTGACATCAATATAGCTATATTTACATCTAATCTCATCATTAGAATGATCTTTTATCATTACAAGTTTTCATTATTTTGTATTATTTCTGATTGCATATTGTAAATACTAACTATAGTATACTTCAATTATCTAGAATTGGATTATCTGGGTTATGGATTAATAAAGTTTAGTCCACAATCCAAAAGTGATGTTTAATTATTGATATTTTATCTTAGATGAGAATATCTGAAAGATTTTTAAATGCTCCAGATTAGTTTCTTTATTGTATCTTAGATAATTCACAATCAAAATTAGAATAAAATTAAAACTACAAATATTGCAATAATTTCTTGTTGTAAATGAACGAGTTTCTTTTTTCTTTTTAATAAATGATATAACACTTGAATGCATTTATGTATGCAATTTACTTTTTAAAATTAAATGTATATTGTCCATAATTTGGATTTTTTCTGAATATTTTGCAGATTATCTGGGGAAATTAATTTTCCTACTATCCAGTTAACCAGGAGTCTACTATATTATGATTAACAGTTATCTAGGCAATTGTGATTGTCATAAAATGTTTGTAGATACACAATCTACAGTTTATGGAGAAAAGTAAGATTCTATTTAATCCTTCTACTTAACTCTTCAAAATATTTATGACTACTGTATAGGCCTATACAGGCATTTTTCAGTTTACACAAATAATTGAGACCAAAGTTTTTGACATAACCTGATTTATGTATAAATTAAAAAAAAATAACTTTTTTAATAAAAATTCTGAATCAAAAACTAAGTGTTAAATGCTATACCTATACTTATAACAGCATCAAAGTCAATATTGAGTCTATGGAAGCAGCATATTACCAGCTTTTGTGACAGTATTAATGCACAAGGAACAGTCGATTTCTATGTAAAAGGTAACAGTCAGTAAGAACAGTGTTTATTTTTATGTAATTGTGCCTCTGCGTTTTCAGATTTTAATTTTGAATAAACATTCAATGCAATTTGCTTCGTTTAATACCTAATCATGTGTCCTTTCAAGAACGATCTAAAATTATAACTTTTTGCCAATTTAGAACATTGTTAGAATCGATTAGAATGCACAGAACATCAGTGCACATCTGATCATTGTATATATCAGCGATCAGCAACTGGTGGTGTATGACTGTCAAACATGGACTGTTACAATGAAAATGGAGCAGAAACTAGCAACAACCCAGCATGGAAGAGAAGCTTGGAAAGATACATGGTTTTTTTTTGCATATTTTATGCCCCCTTTCCAATCGGAGATTACTAAGGGGGGGAAAGCTACATGTTAGGATTCACCAGGAGGCATCGCAAGACTAACACATGGATAAGAGAACAAACCAGAAGACATACTGTTAATGGTTAGAAGCAGTAAGTGGCATTGGGCAGGCCATGTAGTAGTAGTAGAATAGGGAGGGGCCTATTTCAGCCCAAGCACTGCGTCAACATTGGTTATTGTGCACCCCCAATCAAATCATCCCAGAAGAAGGCATCTATTGTGTACAAGGCAGGCCATGTAAGTAAGATACACTGATAACTGATGGACAAAGAGAATTACTAAGTGGCAACCAAGGCAAGGGAAAAGATATCCTGGCAAGCAATACAAATGATGGAGAGATGATATAAAAAAAATAATTGGTTCTCAGTGTATGAGGATTACACAAGATAGATACATCTGAAAACCAAAGAGGCATATATATCCAGCAGTGGATGAAGTAAGAAATGACGACGATAATGAGTATTTATTCTGATATTTATTTGATAGATTATTCTGAATTATAAATTAACTCATTTGTTTTATTGATACTATTAATCTGCTTGGAAAATACTCCATCATTGGTTTGAATTAATAGAAAAATTCCTGTATATTGTCACTTCTGGTCTGGTTCTGGTATATCGTTAATGGTCCGCAAAGAAAATCAGATATTTAAATTTGCTGAGCTCATTTAATAAAATGATAAAATTTAATAAATATATATTTATATCATACTCAATACTCATAAAAAATTTGTACCTTTAAAAATTATGTTAGTGGTCCGCAAAATTTTAAATTGCAAATTTAGTAGTCCACAATATCTGAGAGATTGCTGACTGCTGGTATATATTATAGACATTCAGATAATTTACTACATGTTAAAATCATAATTTTATTCAAAGCTTATAGCTTATTTGTCAAAATTGTCATTTATTTTATGGCAATTTACTGTAACATCACAAATAATTTAATGGACTATATTATTGGCATAGTGATATAAATGAACTTTAGCTCTCCCATAGACTCAATACTGTCTTCCAATGCTGCTGTCAAGTATAGATAATGTTATGGCAGCATATTGTTCCCTGAAAAAATGCTACATGTAATGATATGTCTTATCAATAAATAAGATACTTAAGATTAATCAAATAATACACAAAAATATAAATCAGGTAACATGAATTTTTAAATGTTGCAAACTAACATGCCACACTTGTAACTTATAAATACTGTAGCTATTTATGCTTCATATTTGAAAAAAAAATAAAATTATGAAAAATATTTCACATAAAATCAAATCTATGAAAGTCAGATATATATAAACTCAGAATACCACTACAAGTTTTTTTTATACTCAACTTATGACCATTTATATTAATGATGGCAATGTAATCAGTCAATTCTGTGATTGGTCAATGCAATTCCATGGGTTTGAATTCCTGACCAATGTTGTGATATATGGAAAATGTCTTTTTTGTTTCTGGTTCTTGTAGTTTTGGGTTCTTGTTTATTTAGATAATATAAAGTGTCTTAATAAACATTTGTAAAGAAAAATCCATAAATTTTATGCACTTACAACTTAAGATAGAGTTTGAAATCAAACCCCATCATAAATTGAGGACTATCTCTCTATAATTATTATTAATTAATATATATATTTCAAAAATATATATATTTGGATCATTATATCATTTGAAAAGTTTATTTAATAATTATTTTTACCATTACAGTCAAACCTCATTAAGACGAATCTTACAGGACTGACAAAATTTGTTCGTCTAAACTGTAGTTCGTATTATAAGTAGGAAATGACGTCTTAAGTAGGAGGAAATGACGTCAGCTACTCATTAAACCAAGTTAAAACGTATGTTGAACGAAGCATAATTTAAATCATGCATATCATTTTTAAAATAAGTTATTTACTTAAATATATGTTTTTTTATGAAAATAATGTTTAGAATCTGATATCAGACCGATCATATAGCACGGTTATGGTTTCTCTGGAAATATAGGTTATTTAATATTTTTCTGATTTCAAATATTTCCTATCGATTAATAAAGTAACTTAAACTAATATAAACTTAAATTAAATCTTAAAACAGCCTTCAATAAAAATAAAAATAATAAAAATAGACGAACAAGATAGAATAAGTGACTTATGAATACAAAAAACAATTTATTTTTTATATAATTAATAATCTTTCTACAGAGACGATTTTTCATCTCAGCGGAGAGATTGAGACCAGCATAGACTCCCTGGTATTGCCATGATTCAGGGTTTACACCAAGTCAGAATGTGTATGTGTCTCATTTACATGCTTAGGGTCCGTTAGTAGTAGTTTGAAGTGTTTCTCCAGTGTAAAGCCAAAGACAGGAATATAGTTTTGTTTGTATCTTGGGAACAGGATCCAAGGTCTTTTATTACTATCTTCTATTTTCTGTAAAGTCTGGTTTCCCTAAATTGTTGCAGTTTTAGTTTAAGTATGGTTTTGTATTCCTTCTTCACTTTTAAATACTCTTCTTTGAAAAGTGGATCCTGTTTGCTAAGTTAGAATAAACTCAATGCTTCTCTTTTGCGATTTTTGCATTCCCAATCAAACCAGGGTTTGTGCCAGTTTTTCTTTTTGGTTTGTGTTTGACGGTCTGTAATGAGGTGGTTGGTGAAAATATCCATGGCTTTTGATATTTCATGTTTATCTGAAATGTCATTGAGTGTGTTTTTTAGGTATGTGGTGTCTATATTTTCGACAGAAATAGCCCTTGGCAGTTTTGGTTTTATCTGATTTGGATTATTTATAATTCCGTTTTCAGAGGATTTCAATTCTATTGAGATTCCAAGATGTTTCCTGATGAAGTTTTGTCGTATTTCTATTCTTGATTTGAAGGTGGGGGGTGTCTCTGAAATACAAGATCTATACAGCTACCTCCTCTGTGGTCATAATATGTGAGGTCAGCTGGATTGTTTAGCAGTAAAAAGCCATGATTGGACAGAAATTCAGTAAGGCCATCTCCTTTGTGGTTAGACAGATCTATACTGCAATTGAAGTCACCAGTTATTAATATATGTTTTGAGTTTGAGTCTATGATATTGAGACAATTTGTGAGGTTAAATAGTATAATGCTTAGGTCTGTGTCTGGGTTGTAATACGTAACAATTATGACGCTGATGAGCGTATTCAGTATAATGTGGTTCTTGCTGCTGGCAATTAATTTTGGCTCTAAATGTGGCTTACATGCTATCAATAAACCACTGATAGGTCTTCCCCGGTTATGTTTTTCAGCTAGATTTCCAAAAACGTAAAATCCATTTAGTGATGCATAATTTCTTCCCACTTCTTATTCAATGTAAATAATTCAGCTCATTCCAAAAGTGGAAAATATATTTTATTAAACTTGTTTAATAAAATATATTTTCCACTTTTGAAATGAGCTGAATTATTTACATCCATTTAGTGTTTACAAATTAAACCTAATTAATTAGGAAAAATTAAAAAAGTGAAATCTCGCTTAATTTTCATTTAAATTTTTTCATAAAAATTCATTAAAGTTTTTTCCGAATTTTATTTCTTTCATAACTTTTTGTTCATTATATGAGATTGTTATATGAGATCGGAGAAATCACAATTTTCTATATGAAATATTACGTCTAACAAAATGTTTGACAAACAGGGATTTTCTATATGAAAACTTAGCCATTCAACGAAATGTTTGACATTTCGATCTCTATATGAAATCTTAGCCATCCACAAAATGTTTGGCATTTTTTGATAGTGGCAAGTCTTATGAATAAGATACAAATGAAGAAAATTAGATATTTTTTAAAAATTATCAATAAAAAACTCAGTACAGCAGACTCTTGATTTTACAAACTCATACGAACCTCCAAAAAAGTTCGTAAATAGAAATGGCATTAATTAACAATAGGGACTTTTTGGGAACAACTAAATAGTTCGTAAATTGGAGGTTTGTAAAAATGGGAATCCACTATATTATGCAAATACTGCAATTGAAGTCACCAGTTATTAATATATGTTTTGAGTTTGAGTCTATGATATTGAGACAATTTGTGAGGTTAAATAGTATAATGCTTAGGTCTGTGTCTGGGTTGTAATACGTAACAATTATGTAAAAACTTGCATCACTTTTTTCAGTTCTTTTGTTTCATTAATTCGCATCAAATGAATTTGTAACAATTTGTCAACGTAACCAATTATAATTTGTGAAATTCTGTGCTACATATAAAATGACATTAATGAGAAGCAGTAGAAGCAACGAAACGAATCGTAAATGTATGAGGAACAAAGTCGAGAAACAGGAAAATTTTATTATCAACATTTCTTTTCATCAACGGTCACGAAAAAGCGTGACATGTCGCACGTGTCTTCAGCACATCCTTCTAAGAGATTCTGCCCACGGTTTTGAAGAAAATGTTTTCGTTTAAGCTACTCGCTGATCCTATCGTGTAGAAATTTGTGAAGAGTACAAAAAGGTGTAAAGTGGATAATTACAGGTATCTATATCGATAGGAAAAATCCTTAAAAGAAGAAAATATGATATTAAATACTTTCAAAATATTAAAAATACGATATTATTATAGGCCTTTGTAACATTTAAAATATAATGAAATTTTAATATATATGAAGATAAACATTAATCTCTTATAATTGTTTAAAATAGAGAGAAAATATTACGGTTTTCGTCTCTTGAATATATATCAAACATGAATTATTAGAATTATATAAAGCTACGTTAATAACAAACAATAAGAAAGATATATAACACAATAGCCAAATCAAAACAGAAGCTTAACGTTAATGATCTTAAATATGAAATTTTGATTATAATATCGACCCCTATTGACCTATTATAGTCTAAATAAAAAAAAAGAAAAATATTTTCTTTTTTTTATACAATCTGTCCTTCCCCAACACCTGCTCAAAGGTATTAACATAAAGCAGATAATCTGTGGTGTTGTCGATTGACTAATGAAGTATCGTTACACGATATCCCGATGTATTGGCCATCTGCTATACATCCCATTTGACCAATTATTTGTTTGCAAACTTGAGTGACATTCCGTAACCGATAAGCTAGGAATAATTTAGACAATTTAAACAAAAAAAATACAATTAATCAAAAACCATAAAGAGGATACAGTTATGCAATCCACATAAGATCTAAGAAAAATGGATTAATTGTAGCTTAGTAACATTTTATTACTGTTATTAATTAATCAAATTTTAAGAGTCTCAATATAAATTATCATTCTAAAAAGCGGAATAGTATTTTTACATTTCTCACAAATACATTTATAAAATATGTACGATTTTTTTTTAATATATTTTATACATTTAGTTAAAGATATTCTGAAATAAAGAATGATCGCAAACTTGAAATTTCACGTCACAGTTATAACGTCTCAATCACGAATGTTGTGTCAAGTCATAGAAATCATACGTTGTCAGTAAATGTTGTTGAGAACCGCCTGAGGTAGCGTATATCCAGAACAAGGATTCATAAGTAAGATTAAGAGGTAGATAGTACTGATGGTTTTATCTCCGAATTATGTTTCGAGTTTGGTGACCTGTTTGGTTTAATGTTGTTAGCCTCTTTCAAATAATAATAATAATAATAATAATATAAAAAAATCAATAACGTGATCGAAAATCTAAAAATTTCGTATTTTCGGAATACAGGTTTTGGAATATAGATTTTTATAAATATAATTTATAATTCGAGAAATTTTAAATTATTATATGAAATAGAATTTGTACTTGAAGGAAACATTTGTTTTGGAAATAAGTAAAATGAAGTATATTAAAAATTTTCGGATAAATAAATACATAATTTTCATCATGATAATTCAAAATTTTCATTATTTACTATAGATATATATTATTTTATATGTTTTAAGAATTAATCGATTTTATATCCAACAACTTTCTATTGTTAAATGTAGAAAAAAAGATAAGCTTCTGCTGATGATAAGGAGCACTACGAATATTAAAAACAACAATATAGTTTTAATGGTATCAACATTCGAACAGTTACTATTTTGTAACGGAATAATTTACTATCTTCAAAATTAATAAGAAATTTTCTAAAGTTTGAATATTCTGAGATACCTGATTCTTGAGATATTATGCGGACAAACAAACGGATTAATAGGTAGAAAAGTATAATAAAAATATTTAAATTCTTTTCTTTTTTAAATGGTTAAAAATATTTTTTGAAATGCAATCAAATTTGTAAGTAGGCCAATAATTCCTGTTGTGAAGAAACGACATATATGAAAATTTACCATCATTTACTTTCAAAATCGATTTTCCATAACTTTTATATGAACATGAACTTATTACACTTTGTATATAATTAATATTTATGGTTTCAGCTTTAATGGAAGAATCTTTAATAGTATACTTTAATATCCAATAAATCACTAATAATTCTTTTAAATTGTAAAATTTTGTTACTTTAGATAAAATTCGTAACGGATATGATGCACGTATATAGAAATTTTGAGTAATAATCGTATTATTAGTTTCAAAACAAAAATTAAATTGCATTTAAATTCTCGAAAGATTAAAATTATCGTTAATTCTGTCTGATGATTTTTGACTTTAATATAGGCTATAAAATCTATATTTAAAATTTTCATAAAGCTTTTATCAAACTCGCAGGTGTTTGTAGACATCTTTATCACTTAACTGAAAGTATGACGTGAGAAAATATCGTTACGTCAAATTCCTTAAAAAGCAGATTACAGTTAAATCTTGAAAGAAGCATCAAACGCAACCGACAAAGGAGAGAGAGATCGTCAAACAGTAGCTAATGAGTTGCACTCAGTCTGTAATCCGGTGTCCTTCAATCTGTCAACGCTTTAGAAATTTAACTTTTTCCTTGTAACAAGCTAATGTAATGCAACCAGCAGTGGCACTAGCGCAACTTTCCCACAACACATGACAACTGAAATAAATGTTACGTTCCACAGATTTAGATTATCATATAAATAGTCTCGCTCTCGCTCTTCTTCTTCTCCCCTCTTCATTTTTTTTTCTATTTTTGTAATTTTTTTTTTATTATAAAAAAAATACATTCAGTTATATAAGTACGTCATGAAAAGTGAAAAGTATATTTCTTCGAAAATTGTTAAACTGTTTTAACGAATTGAAGAACATCAAACACTTTATGTTTATGGTTATATGAAATGTTTTCGACCAAACTGTTATATTTACATTCGTTTAAAAAATCATTAATCAACTAACTCAGTAACTGGAATTTGAAAACAAGTGATGTGTGTATACGATAACTTATTGTAAAAATAATGTACCTAAAGAAACTTTTATTACCGTATTTTTTAGTAAATAACGCGTACAGTATCTATAAAAAAAGTATAAAAATAGTAAAAAGAAAATATTATATGTTATACAAAAGAAAATATGAAAGAACTCGTTATCTATATATTATTTTAACGTTTAATAAACAATGAAAATTTTACGTTGCGCGTTATCATAAGGAAAACATGGTAGTGTATATTTTAAAAAATAAATTATAAATCTAAAATGTTATTTCAGATTAAATATTTGTATGGTTCCTAAAACTTAATAATGTCTTTTTATATAAAAAAATCATCAATTTAATAAAATACACAATTTTATAATATTTAACATATGGATTATAAGATTTCTCAGAGAAAAATTCTTCATAATAAGATATAAAGCAGCAAAGCCATTTTGAATGAAACTACGAACAATGTCTAATTCGTTTTTTGCTATATGGTTAAATATCGATAAAATAAAAGTATGATAGTTGTTATTAAAGCTTAGGTTGTATATTGAAAACTCGAGCGAGACCTATACAAATTATTTTGTCAAATTATTGTTGCATACTATACTCAGATCTTAATGAATGAAACAAAATGGCTGCAAAATAAAAAATATGCATAATTAAATGAGATGTGTACAAAATTATAGAAAAAGATAGGCCTATGTAGGCTAAACAATATAAGATCATGACAGCAAGTTTGGAAACTTGTTGCCAATGTCTTTAAAGAAAACTTTAATAGGATTCGTGCCGGATTTGCCAATTTTTAGTAGAAACTCTGCTGAGATACCACACAACAACTAAAATTTTGACTATCCACGATTAATTTTAAAGGTCATATTTGTTAAAAATGACTTTTATTTCGATTTTGTTGACATATACGGTAGAGGCATAATGTCGGTAGGCCTGAAAGACTAATTGAAATGCAGAATTCTTTAAACTTTATTTTACATTAACTGATTTTGCTACGCTTGAAAATTTATATTTTCTATTTTTATGGGCCTAAATGATTTTCTTTTTAAATTTGTATACTAAATTAAACTAACTTTATGAAAAAATAGTTCATATTTCTAAATCTTAATATAGTAAAAGCAATATGAAAACTCTAACCGCACTTGAATCTAGATCATATTTCTAAATCTTAATATAGTAAAAGCAATATGAAAACTCTAACCGCACTTGAATCCGAAGAAAGATTCCTAAAAACGTGAATACGGAAATGAATCGGTGTGAAATTCATCACGCAAATCACGCATAAGTTATTCATTTTGTAGATATTGCCGAGTCATCTCATTAGTCGTTATGAACATAGAAATATCAGTTCTCTACTGTAATATATCGTGTTCTCGATCATCCAGTGGTGCTTAATGAACGTCAGCCTGGTTATGAATGTCACTAGCATTGACTCAAATTTTGCATTAATCTACAATTATTGACGTTGAAAGAACATTCAGGTTAAAAATTAAACATTTCAATCAGGCTTTCAAGTCTACCGACATTAGTCCTATTCCCTATATGATATGTCAATGAAATTGTCAAAATAAGAGCAATTTTTAACTTAAAGCTCATATTTGTTTAAAAATAAAGTTAATCATGTTTAGCCAAAATTAAAAAATTTGTGTGGGGCATCTCAGCAAAGTTTACTAAATATAGCACGAATCCTATTAATGTTTTCTTCAAAAACACTATCTTATAGGCAAGACATTTCCATACTACTCTTCATTTTAATCCTAATCTAATATAAATCTATATAATTTCAATAGATTATATAATATACCCTATGGAAATGTTTACAGACCACTTATGATTTTGAATATATAAATTCAGCATTAATACAATAATTAAACAACTTTTCGTTGATATTAATTATATTTATTATAATTCGAAAATATATTAATTAATCAAAATATTTACCTAAAGATCAGTTTCTTAATAAAATATTAATTGTAAATACAGTCAAGTTGTTAACAGAGATCACGAAGTAATCGTGTTCTGTATTAGTAAATAATATTGTTATAAAAGATAAATATATAATAAAATAAATTAAAATCGGAATATTATTGTATTATAAATTTAAAAAAAATTTTTTTTGTTCTTATACATATCTATTTACTTTTAATACTCATAATATATACAATCTTATTATTTATGTCTTACTATAATATACAATGTTATTATTTATACTACATTATTATTTATGTTATTAATTATACCTTATTATCTATCTGTTAATATTAATATGTTATTAATGTTATTTATATTACTCCTGTTATATCTGTGTAAATTATACGTCATGTAAATTAAAAAAAATTTTGTGCTATTGTTCTAGAACCTAAAGGTTCTTTTCAAATATCGTTTATATATTCTGGAATCTTCTGTTTAAACTATGTGCTTAATGTATGGTACTGAAGAGGGGCATATTAAGGTCTGAAAATGTTATACCAATTAAAAATTTTTACTTGCTATTTAGTGCTGTTTTATTTACTTATTTAAGAAAGTAAGCAAGTAGTTTACTTTATTCTGGTCATAATAAATTTTAATAATTCAGAATTACCATGGAAGCTGTATTATTGATGCTGAAGTGGCTGTCTAAAACAGAAATTAAGATCAAGATTAGTATTAGAACTAAGCCCCGAACATCGAGGCCTATGGGGTATGTGATCAGAATCCAACAGAGGCAACTGGAGGTGGGACTGGACATTGCAATATATTATTATTAAATAAGCAGTTTTTATTTTCAATGTTTTTTCTTAATAATTTGATGGTATGTGCATTTCATATTATGAGTTTATATAAATTATTGAATAAATTTTGATATCTAAGGATGAAAAGCAAAAAGAATTATTGTTCACATAGTTTGCCACAATGATCCTAGTAATACCATCATAAATAAGGTTTCTACAGAAAATAAAATCATCTCTGATAATAGAATAAAAATAATGAAATCCTATTTGTGCTATATTTTTAAATAAATAAATTAATCCTTCTTTATCCAAATTTGATGATTTTATTTATTTATAATTCCAAATAATATATCCATCCCCATACTGTTTATATTTATATACATAATATGTAATCATTGTTATGGCTTATTTGAATCATTATAATCAAATACAGTCAAAGCTGGTTATTAGGGAATCAGATATAAGGGACAAATGTGTTCATTCCCAACGAAAAACCTATGTTTTGTGTGCATTTTCCATCGGATATAGTGGATTCAGATATAATGAAAAATTCGGCTATAAGGGAGATTCATTTTTCATTTTTCATTACTCTTTTTCATTTTTCTGTACTCTTCCTTGTAATGACCTACTTTTCATCCTGCTTTACCTCCACCGGCCATCAGTGTAATTTATTTAAAAATAATAAAATCATCATAAAAACCAATTTGTTGTTTTTTTTTCTCTCTCTATTTCCCAGTCTGGAAATTTTTTGTCATTACTAATAATTTAAAAATTAATGAATACAAATTAAATTAAAATTGTAGTTCCTCTAAAAAAACAAAATCCACAGGTGGCACTGTACCCTAAAAATGGCACCACCTAATAATTTGTTATATAAGTTTGTAGAAGTTTTAGAGTTATACTCCAAGTTTATGAGATTAAATGACAGGATTTCCACTCATTTATATGAGTTGATAATATCTAGTATTAATTATTTCCCATTTTATGTATACTGCAGATATAAGATCCATAACTGGTAATCGAATAATTACACAACTCAAATAACTGATATTAAAACCGAAATAATAATCCTAGTTGAAAACTCTTCAATGTTTACATTGCCCACCTGAAGATGTGCTGATTTGTTGCGCATTTGGATATAAGGGAAATCGGTTATAAGGGACAAAAAGTGTAGGTCTCCTTGATTCCCTTATAACCAGCTTTGACTGTACCTTCATAAAACATATGTCATCAAATATATTGGATTATAAAAAAAAGACAGTTTCATATTACAGAAAATACATAATCAGCTGATTTTTGTTTACATTTGATTATTTCCAGCATGAATAGAAAGATTACATTTCTCATGACATATATTTTTATGGAACTGCTTTTGTGATATGCTTTCCATATATATATATATCCAGTTAGTGATCAGCTATTATACTTCTGGAATAACTGACATTAATTGACATTTATAAATAATCATAGAACAATAAAGTTTGTTAATGAATTGAGTCTTTATACATTATTTTAATATAAACAGAATGTATTTTTAAATTTAATAAATATTTAGAATATGATGAAATCAGTAATGTTTACCTTGTCATTAAATTCTCAAGAGCTTTTGGACAGCCTTCAATTAATGGAGGTCTTTGTCCTAATTAAATAATAATAAAATTTTAAGAAGAAAATATTTAAAAAATTTAAAATTATATAGTTTTAAAAGGCATACCACTATGTACAGCCCACATTATGCGAAATGCTGGTCCCCCAATTTCATCAAATGGTTTTCTTCTTGTAAGAACTTCCCAAAGAATAATTCCCCAACTAAAAATATCACATTTTTCACTGTACGTAGAACCTAAAAAATGAATTAAATTTTCATATATATCATTTATTCATATTATTTTATAAAAAACTGAATGTTTTAATATAGCATACTCCTAATTAACTGGGAAGGTTAAGAAATTACTTTCTCTGAATAATCAATTTCTCCAGCAATCCTCAAATATCATTCAAAAAATAAAGATCATCTCCAAACTAACTTGTAAGTGAAAACATAGCATTTATTAACAGAATATACCAAAGAACTTTCAGCTTATTGAACCCATCTTCAGTAGTCTTAGCACAACAAGAATATAATAATCTTTAGAATACTTAGCTTAAATTTAAAATTTCAACTTAAATAAAAGTAACAAATAAAGAAAATCTATATATCAATACATGGAAGAGTAAATAATTTTAAATTTAAGCTATGTATTCTAAAGATGTATTCTATTCTTGTTGTGCTAAGACCACTGAAGATGGCTTCATTAAAATAAAAGTTCTTTGGTATATTCTATTGATATATATATATATATTTATTTCATATGTTCTATTATTTATTAAATAAAGAAGTTTGTGAATAAAAAGAACTTACAAAGTTTGTAAACAACTTATGATGAGTTATCAGAACATTAACCCAATCATAAGTTCTTAAAACAGAACAGAACCTCATCAAACATTTTTCTTAATTCGAGTGCTGTGGTTTTTTAATAAAGCCTAATTAATATGCAAAAAATATTAAAATTGTGAAATCTTGCTTAATTTTAATCAAAATCTTTTGAAATTTTCAGTATTTATTGTAGATTTTGTACTCTTTCTAACAGTTTAAATATGTAAGGTACAAATAAATAAAGTTCAACCTGCTTCCTAATTAATTCTCAGTTAAGACAAACCTTTATTGCAGGAAGAAATTTTTATTAATAAAGAGTAAAACGTTTTCAGTCTATTATAAGACCCACATCATCGGAATTATTATTCAAATTCCATTCACCATTTACGTACTGATGCAGGTCTTATAACAGACCGAAAATGTTTTACTCTTTGTTAATAAGTTTTTCCTGCTATAAAGGCTTGTCTTAACTTACAGTTTAAGTATTTTTCATATTTTTTTCCTTTCGTAACTTTTCGTTATATTTATGAGATCATAGAAAACATGATTATGCAATTTTAGTCATCCAACAAAATAAGCCATGAATGAATATTTTCATGGCTCTTTTTTTCATTATTATTTCATATTTATTAACTTATTTCATTTACATAATTTTTAACAGTACTTTTTATAAATTTTTTTTATTTATATGAAAAAATCCAAAATACTATAATACTTTACTATAATATTTTTTGTAAAAGCAAGATAAAATGCATAAATCAATTTGCTTGTAAAATTGGGATATCATAAAACTGTGGTTAACATGTATATGCAATGTATTCAGTGCCTATAAGAATATATTTGAGTTGCAAATGATTTGACTTACAAATGAATCTTGGGAATTGCATTAAGTTTAGTAACTTGAGGGCAATCTTTACATTATTTTTATTTCTATATTATGTATTAATCATTTTATTTTGAGTGCCAAGATTTTTTTCAATCACTCTATATTTTATTATCATTTAAATAACTTACTTTCAAATACTTCAGGTGCCATCCATGCTGCACTTCCTTTATTGTTTGTCATAAATGTTTGCATATCACAAGCAGTTCCAAAATCACAGATTTTTAATACTGTTCCTCCCATTATAAGTAATAAACTGTAAAGGTAGATTTTTCTTCAGTTGTGTTATTTAAAAATAAAATTTAATGAATTATGAATTATAACTTACTTTGGAGGTTTCAAATCACGATGTATAAGAGCTTTAGGTTTCATATTATGTAAATATGCAACTCCTCTGGCACATTGCAAAGCCCAACTAATTGCATGTGCTGCAGTATATTCCACTTGAGGTGTGCAATGTAATACTGAAATTTATATTATTTTATTAGAATTTAAAGGATAAATCAGTTATGCATCTGCTAAATAATATTGGAATAATTATGACTAAAATGATCATTATAAAAAAGTTCGATATTTTTATTTGTAAAATTTTAAATATATATAAAGAGTATAGTTTTTTTTAAATCAATTTGAAAGCTCAAGTTGGTTTCTGGTATAAGGACATTGTAAGCCAAGCTGTGCCAGACATTGTTTAAAAATTATAAAATTACGAGATATATAACAAATATAACAATAAAATAACAGAAATGTAGTATTAGTAAAAAATAAATGTAAAAGTGCTATCAACAGCTGTAAGTAAAACAAATGGCAACAAGATAAAGTCAAACACAACTAACATTCTAAATAAACAAGCAATGTCATTAAGTTAAATAATAGTAACTAACAAGTGATAAAACAAAACTAAATAAGATTAAAACACTGATATTGGCTAAAAAAGTTAGATAAATTAAAATTTTTATCAATAATATCTATCAGGATAAAAACAGAATGGTTAAAATGTCATAATGATCAGCAGTAAAATAAGTACACTCAATTAACATTACTCTGGTCCAGTTCTCTCATTGCCTTCTCTCTAGTTCCACTTTAATTTTTGAAAAATTTCACTTTTAGCATTTTTCAATGTAACTTATTTTAATAATTTTTTTTTAATTTGAATTTTTGCAAAAGACATGATCTACAAAGTAGTTGATTTTTTATTTAGATTTAAATGATTTTAAAAAAATTCTCAATTATACAAATTTTCAGAAAAGTGAAATGAAGTTTTTCTGATTTTATTTGAGATTAAATAAGAAAAAAATAATTTATCAATTTTTTACTATTATTGTATAATTTGGGTATGTTTTTTATCTTACAGAAATAAAATTATATTGTATTTGTAAAATTTTTTCAACTAACAAAGCATTCTTAGTAGCAGTTGTGTTAGAGAATCCTGTCACAAGAAATCCTGAGATATACAAGAAAATTAATTCCAGATTTTCTAGAAAAATTCTTACAAAACTCTGGAATTAAAAAAATTCTATGAATTCATATCCTAAAAATTTTATAGCAATATAGGTATCCTTCCTATAACACGGTAGATAGGTTCGTGAAAAATGCAGTGTTATGTGAAACCGTGTTATATGAGACCTGGAGCCAATACAAAAAGGAGAGTTACGTTCCAAAACTAATTCAAAGCAAATAACTTTTTTAATTCCACATAAGAAACTTAATGTTTATTAAGAATATTAATAACACAAAACACAAAGAAAGAAAAAATATATACATAAGACCCTAAAAAAACAATATATGTAAAACAAAAGGAAAGAAAAAGTATACAATCTATATAACATTCATTTAATAATCATATATTCCTTACCACTGATATAACGAGAACATTTTCTTCTCATTATTAACAATATCAACTTCACTTTCTGAACTTTTTTATGCATTTAAAGTTGGTGTAGCTTCTGCTCTCTTTACAAAATTTTGTAATCTAACCTGCTACAACCTGCTAGAAAACAATCATTCCTTAACATAAAAAAAAATTTATGAATAAAAAAGTTTTTCTGCTCTTCTGGTTAAGACAAAATATCCTCATGGTATATTTTTATCTGGAGGTGGCCACTTATAGAACTGCCACCATCACAGGCTGACCAACATCCATGATGGAGTCAACCGGAAGAATGGGTTTCAATGGACCGGGCCCAGATCCCTTCTGAAAAATTGGAAGAGTGGGATTCCGGGATCCTCCAGAATGTTAAGCCACAGCTTTACCATGCAGCCATTGGGCTGTCCTGTCATTCCGTCAATCCGCAAGTCCCACAGTTTGTTCTGCGAAGTGTTCTTATCTGAACATAAAAATCTTTCAAAAAAGTGTTCGTTATCCAAACTGTTCGTTCAATCACCCACTGTAGTGATATCTGAATCTCTTGAGGTTAGATTATTATTGTGATTTATTGATTCTTTGAAATTAGTGACTTTGCACAAATATCTTTTTTTCAATTCATTCAATAGTTTGCCAGAATAACAATCATATTTACTGATGTCTATGGTATATAGGGGAGTATATCAGAGGATACGAGCATATAGTTTGCCCTCATTCATTCCTCAAAAATCCCATCTTCACCCAATGGCTAGAAATGACAGAGCTCTCTTAGAAAATTATCTATTCAAAATAGAAGATTCTAAACTTTTTCTAAGGAATGTATATGTTGGTCTAGATATTTAAATATAATGTGTAAAAAATAATCAGTCAAATAGGCTGAAAAGCTCATATATGTCTACATAAGATTGGGAACAAAAGTTCCACTTCTGGATTTTTGGTATCCAAACACAGGACTCATTTAGCAGATAAACTACTAGAATGTTTGTAATACACAAAAGCTATTTTTCAATACACAAACATTCTAGTAGTTTATCTGCTAAATGGGTCCTGTGTTTGGATACCAAAAATCCAGAAGTGGAATTTTTGTTCCCAATCTTATGTAGACATATATGAACTTTTCAGCCTATTTGACTGATTATTTTTTACACATTATATTTGAATATCTAGACCAACATATACATATTGAAAAGCTATTTTTCAATACACAAACATTATAAACATAATTAATGACAGTTTTTTAATAAAAACTGTCATTAATTATAAAACAAATATTTTTATTTTTTTCATTATTATTGAAATGTGACCTATTTTTTCAATATTATTAAAAGATTAAATAAAAAACAAATATAAAACAACCCAATATTTTTTGTTTTCATTTTACATGATTTTTTTCTGCTTCATTTTGTTTTATCCATATTAAAAAGCAGGTCTCTTTTAACTAAAATTTTTTTAGAATCTTGAGAATTTCCGAAAGGGAATCTTGAATCTCAAGAAAGCAAAAAATTTGGGAAAACACAACTGCTAATTCTTAGCTTATATGATGTCAAAATCATAATGTTTAATTGATTATAATAATGTTGTCATTTCTCTTGTTTCAAAACTATCAATAGAAACATTTATCTGATAATGTGAAACTATATCCAGAATTATTTGTTTTTATTTATAAAACAATTTTTGTATAAAAATTTTGATAGTATTGTTATGAGAAAAAATAACTAGTGCTTTCTTTGAAATACAGTAGGTATTTATTTATTATTATATTAGTGAAATTTTCCTTCTAGATTTACTCCTATAATAAGTTTTTGTTGCAAATTCAATATTTTTTCTGTGATTATAATTTGATAATGTTTTATGCTTAATGTTTTTAATGTTTTATGTTTTTTTTTTTCTGCAGTATGCAAATTGTATTATTATGATTATAAACATGAAAATCGTTTTTATTTTTCTACAATAATTAATTTTAAACTATTTTGTTGTTCAGCATTTGATGCACTTTTAATATTTTTTGGTTTGTGGAATGTTGCCATCCAAAGTTGAATGCTGCCGAGTTAAATGAAGTCAAGGTTTTATTATATTGAATTCTTGTGAAAGATGAAATAAATCATATTTTATAATTTTCTTCCAATCTCTTTCTCAGCCAAATCAGTCTTCAAACAACAACAACAAAAACAGCTTAAAATCTTTTATTTTCTAAATCTTCTATTTTCTACTCATTAGAAAATAAACAATATTATTTCAAGTTGAAGGTCTAAATTACCTTCACTGTCATTCTGTACTGCACTACTAAACTCTTGTTGTTTCGAAGACCAAGTCGATCAAGAAATAGATCAGAAGAAAACTATAAAACAGGCCACAGAAAAATATATACTTTGAAATATTTAATTATTGTTTAGAATTTGTAATTGCATATTTTTAAATAAATTTATAAAAAACGATTAAAATTTGTTGAAAAGGAAATAAATAGTAGAATAGATTTGAATTAATTATAATGATTACGCACCAAATGTTTTTCATGTTTATATTATTTAAAATATCTTTACTAAAAACAGTTTAATATTTCTTATGAAAATATATCAAAGAAAAAGTGGTAAATATTTATCCCTAGAAAATTTAATTGTTTTTTATAAATTTTTTGATCATCATCATCATCATCATGACCATCGACAAGATTAGCATTTTTGATGATCATTGTATGCTAGATGCATTTATTATTTCATTAATTAATAATTAATGAAATAATAAATGCATTAACTGATTAAAATTAAAATATATCCAAATTCACTTTAAATGTACAAATAATACACAGTTATAAGCTCTCCGTTAAAGTGAAAAATAATTATTCTGTTATAAGCTCTCCGCTAAAGTGAAAAATAATTATTTATTGCAAAGTACTTTCGGTTTTAATCGGTTTTCTGATGATGGTTTATTAAAACTGAAAGTACTTTGCAATAAATAATTATTTTCACTTTAACGGAGAGCTTATAACTGTGTATTATTTGCATTAAATGATTAATTAATCAATTAATGAAATAATAAATGCAGTTTTTGATTTACTTTATTTATCTTTCATCTTATTATTTGAATAATGATTTTTGATGACAAAATCCTGCTATTTTCAACCAACACAGCAATGATTGTTTTTTCAAATTAGACAGCAAAAAGTTTGTTTTGACATTATTGGTAAGATGCATCCCAATTTCAAGGAAGTCATAAAGAATAAAAAAATTGACACATTCAAATCAAATAAATATGTTAACTACTTATATTTTGTTTCACATCTTTGAAAAAATGAACTGTTTATTACAATGAAATATAAAAACAAAATTACCATAAGGCATATACTGTATTGTATATTTTTAGCCATTTCAGATAACATTTTGCTATTAGTTTTGAAGTGGTGGAAATTTTAGATGTCAGTATTAAAAACGAGCACAAAGAGCAGGAGTGTTGATAAATACAGACTTTAGATTTTTCTTTTTTAACTAAAAGTAAATTTATTGTAGCGCTTTCGACCCTCTGGGTCTTCTTCAGCAAAACAAAACCAATATAAACATTAAAACACAGTTTTAGAATAAAATTCGTACGCAAACCGGAAGTTTTTAAATAACCTATGGCAGAACCAGCTCTTGCTATAACTAACTAGAACAACATAAAAAGCACTATATGCAAGACAAAAGACTTTTAATCATCTATAACGTTTTCGGACTAGATCATAGTCCATCTTCAGTACAAACGTTATCTCCGTGGATAACGTTTGTACTGAAGATGGACTATGATCTAGTCCGAAAACGTTATAGATGATTAAAACTACTTTTATTAGTTTTAATTGTCCGTTATTATCGAAATTTAAATGTCCGTGTCTGTTATTGAGGGTGTTCGCTTTTGAGGGGGGGATGCTCCCATAGACATCCATGTATTACTGCCGGGAATTACAAAGTGTCCATTATTGAGGGGTGTCCGTTAGGTGAGGTTTCACTGTACAATGTAAATATTAGTTTGTAGTAAAAGTTCAGATTTCCATAGCTTTTGTCAGGAATAATTTATCAATTTTAAATATCAAATTCTTTGCATAATAATATATGAAAATTGTGCTCTATTGGTTATGGAATGATATGCCATAATGTTATGAAAGTATAAATAAATACAAAAAATTCCCTAGTTCTAGTTATATATAATGTCAGGAAATTTTGATTTGTCATTATTTGTCAACCTTAAATCATTGTTATGAATGAATGAATGAGATCATCAGTCTAAAAGACAGATATAATTGAAATTAATTTTCACTTTGTTCAATAATCAGTCATTTGAATGCCATCATATTTTGATTTGACCAATGTTTTAGTTTTCCATAAAAGTGTTTTAAAATTTTAATGTTTATTTAATTTTTGTTCTGATATCAATTATTCCCATTGTATTGTTAAATATTTCACACTTAAAATTTCAAGCTAATATTTTAAAAAATGATAAAAATATTGCAATTTTTTAAATTATTAATTTTTTAATAAATATAAATTTTTATTAATCCATAATTGATTATTTAGTTTTTTTGTCAGGTACCAACAACTTTTCATTTTATAAAATAAATTGGAAAGTATTTCTTTAAAATCTTTTATTCTTAAAATATATCCAAATTCACTTTAAATGTACAAATAATACACTGTTATAAGCTCTCCGCTAAAGTGAAAAATAATTATTTATTGCAAAGTACTTTTGGTTTTAATAAACCATCATAAGTGCAAATATTACATCTTTATATCAAAACAAGATAGAATGGTTATAAATATTCAGTTTTAGAATAATTTAAAATTACGAATTCTTTAGAATCAGAACAAATTTAAAATGATTTAAAATAATATATGCATAAATTACAAAATGTTCAAACAGAAACATTAAAAACAAAACATAAGATTAACACACTTAGACTAAAGAATATACTGAATAGAAATATAAAATAAATAAATAAAACATAATAAACAAAATAGTATAAAAATAAAATAAAAGTATGTACTGTGCAAACATGTCTGTCTATACACATAGACAAAAACACTTAAATATGTACTAGGGTACCCCATTGGGATGACTGATGACTTCCGGTATATTATCGTTGACTATATACATTGTTCTATTAGCTTGCAGTATCGCTATACTTTCCACATATCTTATTTCATGTTCATCATCTATGCGCTTCAATAAAGCCACCTCATTCCACATTATATTTAAATTACATTCATATGCTTTTCTTGATAATGCGGTCGTAAGATGATCATTAATAACATCTTTCTTATGCTCATTTATTCTACATTTCAAAGATCTTATAGTGCTGCCTATATATGCATGGTATAATCTATCATCATAATCAAATAATGGTATTAAGTATACAGCAGCAGCATCAAATATGGAAACCTTCGGCTTAAAATTACATAGTAATCTGTAAATGGTATTACGGTTACTATAGGAAAGCACCCAGTTATGCCTTTTGAGGGCTTTTTGTATTGGATCGAAGACTCTGTGATATGAAATCGCACCTAAATATTTAAGCTGGTTACTATCAATATCATGGTGGCTACATTGTGCGCTATGTCCAAACAGTGAGCTATTCTGGATACCCTCAATAAACTTACTATTGTATCCATGTATAGGAGAATAAAACAGCACTATAAGCAAGGTATTCACAGATTTATTAAATCAGGAAAAACGTTTTTGGACCTGATTAGAGTCCATCATCAGTTCTACAATACTTAAAAAGGCATTCCATAATTCTCATACCAGTATCGAACAAATTTTAAACAGTAGAATCAAAGTATCCATGTATATATGCTTGTTTTAATATAATATCATACTCATTATTCATATCATCTTTCATTAAGCAGTGTGTAAACATAAGCTTTATTAGGAATCTAAAAGCTGATACCTTATACCTATAAGGAGTGTTTGCCCAAGCCGGTATAAAAACCGGGGAATAAGTTTGTTTACGGTAAACATCAGTTATGATATTACTATCATGCAGTTTAATACGTACATCTAGGTAATGAATTTCATCTCTAGACTTTTGTTCTAATTTGAGACGCAGGCCCATGGTATGATCATTAAAAGGCTCTAATATGTCATCAATATTACAGCGACCATCATATATAATGAAGATGTCATCAACATAACGTAAAAACATGTATATGTTGTGCTGCAATCCATGTAAAATTTTCTTCTCCCTAATAACCAACTCGGCTATAACACCTACCATGCCATATTCTTTTATTCTTTTTATGTAGATATTATAGCCTTTGCCTTTCCTCCGAATGCAAAAAGTAAAATTTAATGATGGAATATGATGAAATTTTCAAGAAATGACTAAGTTTTAGGAAAAGTAGAAAAAGTTTTTGAAAGAATGAAATGAGAAAAATTTAGGAGCAAAACAAAAAGATTAAAAGAATTCTTAACAAAAAGTGCAATAAGCTGTTAGAACTCTTTAGTAGTTTATGTTGTGTGACTAAACAATAGCAAACTCTAGCCCTTACCAATGAGCATGATGATTTGTACATGTATGTTGTTTTCGAATCTTAATATGAAGTAAAAATCAGGCACATATATTGATTGATACTTCATAGTAAGATTCATATTAAGGATGAGTTCAGAAAATGCTCTGAGAAGTCGCCGTGGGAGAAGCTAAAGAATGAAGTCATGATCACCATGGATTGTGACATCATTCTTTAGCTTCTCCAGTGGAGACTTCTCGAAGCATTTTCTGAACTCACCCTAAAGTTCTAAAAGCAGTATAGAAACAATACATTTTAATACTAATGGTTTCAGCTTTTGCTCTTATTAGGTATATAAATAAATCAAACAGAACATTTTAAATTACAATCTCTACATTTGTTGCTATGGTTACAAAATTACAAATTTGCACTTACATGGAGATTATTTTGATGATTAAAATAAATGCTATAATAATAACATAGAATAAGTATTATTGTAATATTCTTAATATATCATTGTGTTACCACTCATGTTAATAGTATTAATTATATTTTTTTTGACTGTGCATATCCATACTGCTGATAGTTCTTCCACAGTTCTTATTCCAAATGTCTTCCCTGTGGCTTTCTCCACAATAATATTTCAACTGTTTCTTGTAAGAAACAGCCATTTAGGTTTGAAATCTGCTTTATAATTTTGCTTTTTCTCAAATCTGTTTTCATGTAGAATTCTGCAGTGTGTCATATTCTGTCTAGCTTCTTTTGTGTCTCTCTTGTGTTCTTATAATGTTTCATTAATATTTTCCTCTTCATAACTTCAATGTTATACTATTCTTGATTGTGTTGTTGGTTATAAACTGGGATCTGATAAACTCCTGTTCTATGCCTTATCATCCCAGTGGTATTTTTCATTTCTGAGTGCTCCAAATATTGTGGGTTCTCTTGTTACTGCTATTTTCTTACTTTGAAAGTAAAAAAGCTTTAAAAATACTTTCTTCAAAGCAACTTTGTTTTGAAGAAAGCAAACTTTCTGCTTCTTTAACTGCTTTATTCTTATGTAAATTATAAATGACTTTCAAGTATTGGTACAGTGGTCCCCGTTATAATGCAGGTTTGTGGGGTGAGTATCCGACTTGTGTTATAAGACAACCGTGCTATAACCGACAGTTTCTCTTCTTCAATTTAGTGATTCTAAATTAGAGAATAAGAGAAAGCTGTCCAATTTATCCAAGAAGATTTGTAATCTTCCTTTTTCTGCAATCCATCCTCATATTGTTCTTTCCAGAATATTCAATTCTTGTTTTATTTGTGCTTTTGAGACACCACTTTTCACTTGATTTATTATGTTTAGTTTCTCCTTAGTGGTATACGATTTTCTTTTATTTTTTGCCGTTGTCCATTAAATAAATTGAATGTTATTAAAACAATAACTATATTTGTAAAACTCGTTAAAGTCATGAAACAGCTACCAAAAAAACATGTATCAGATACAAATGCCCATTACAAATAACCTTTCGTTTGCTTCGAATACTCATGTTGCCAATCAAAAATATTTTGAAGTTGCCATCTGAAAATTTTTAATTTTTTTTTTCAAAGATCTTTTGAAATTTATATAAATTACCATCAAAATTATTAACATGAATTCAAATTTTTATTATTATAATTATTTATTAATATGATAAAATATCATAAATAATGATAGTTCTGGAAGTTTTGTTAATTTTAGTTCTGTTATTATTTAAATATGACAACAAGAAGTTAGCAAGGTGTATGGATGTAGATTATGCGATGTATTATATTTTTTTCAAAATCTCTTTCGAAAGAATGGGGAACAGGAAAGAACCATAGTATATCCGAATTGCAATATAAACAACAGCATTATATCTGGGGAGCATTGTAGTTGCATAGTTGCTCCAGATTTTCAGTGTTTCAATGCATCTGTTAGCTATTTTTTGGGAAAATCCCTCATAACTCTATGTGGAGGAGTGCAAAAATGCTTTATATCCATGTGCCAAACCATATTCTAAAATTTGTAATTCTTTTACTCTATCAATTTAGAACAGTACATTATTGCTTTTTTTACAATATGAATAAAACACTTTGCTTTTTGAGTCATTTGACCAGGAGGGGATGAGGATGGGTGTGAAGATTGGTTTCTTAAATACTGCTGTTCTGTACTTTGTTTCTTCTGTCAAGAAAAATGAATATCACTATCATTGGCTTGTTCTTTGCAGAGAGAATCCAAAGGTTTCATTGGTAAAAAGTTCATAGTGTTTATTTTATCATTATCCTTCCATATTAAGATATCTTCAACATATTTTATGTAGAGCTCAAAATGCATTTGTAAGTCTGGATGGATTTTCTTCTACAGTTCTTAACAGTATCTTTGCCAGGATGCCTACAAAGTAAACTTCCTATGGGAACTCTTATGGTTTGTAAAATTTATCTTTGAATGTGAAAAAGGAATTATGGCACATAAAATTCACCAGTTCTCTCAGGAGAGGGACTTTATTATTGACCTCAGGTATGTCAGTAAAAATCTATAAAAAGGCACAGCTTCTAATTTCAAAGAGGAATACAGGTTTTGAAAGTCAAAGGCACTCGGTGTTTTTCCCTGTTTAGGTGACTTTGATGAATGTTTTAGAAGCACATTGTATGTGCTTGTTGTTGAGCATTTACACTGACGGAAAAAAAAATCCCAACACCAAGAAAGAATATAAAAAGATAACATATAGGACCAAATAATCCTGATAATCTGCCTTAATTAATCCCTTGATTTATAATGGATTTTTTAATGATTTTGAAATAATTTAAAATACTTTCTGTAAGTTCATAACTGCTTAACACCAGTCTCTATAAATCGTTTTAACTCAATAAGCACTACTAGCAGTATGCAGAAGAAACATTTAATTGTAGTTATTAAAAACGTTTTCGATATTTCTCAATATCATCATCAGTTACATATCACAACGATAGAACAGTTTCTAATAATGCAGTTCTAGAAAAAGAAGCGATATAATTTAAATTTCTGTTTAAATGTATTTTTAAATTATATTGCTTCTTGTTCTAGAATTATATTGTTAGAAACTGTTCTATCGTTGTGATAATATGTACTGATGATGACTATTGAGAAATATCGAAAACGTTTTTAATAACTACAATTAAATGTTTCTTCTGCATACTGCTAGTAGTGCTTATTGAGTTAAAATGAAATAATTTAAACTAATTTTACATATAGGACCATTTGATGCATTAAGTGGTTAGGGGTAAATCAGTTCCTCCGTTTAGAAGCAATTACAAATTTTTCCATCAACTGGGAAGATGCAAAAATCATACATATAGAAGATCCAATAAAAGGAAAAACTAGAAAACATAACATATTCAGATAAAAAGAAGAACTGCAGTTATGCCAATTAACATTAAAAATTATGGTATTTAAAATTATTATATAATTATTATTCTAATGCTTACTATGCATTCTTATACATTTATTTTAAATGAATAATTTTTGAATTATAGAATTTGAACTGATGAAGGTATACTAAAGAGCTTTTCTTTAAAGTTTCTTCATTTAAGTTTATAATTTTCTTATTCCTGTCTAAAAGGCTGTTATTTTTATTTATTCATTAGAAAACAGTGAAACTTCAAATAATTTATGTGAAACAAAGTATTTGAAACTACAATAAGATATATCATACAGAAAGATAAATCATCTCTCATTGATATAATTCATAGAAAATGGTATGATTTTGCTTAAAAAATGAATTTAAATCAAAAAGAGAAATGATAGTTATTGATTTGGTTTAATAAATATATATATACAATATCTATCAATAAACCAAATTGACAATTAGGTCCCAAATTAAAATAAAACAAAATCTAAACTAGCTTGCAGGACCTTAAAACAAAATTAAAGATGCAGGAGTACTTTCAGGCTGGACTGACTTTCTCTGTGCAGCTGAAGAGGGGCAAGTCCAGCCTGAAAATGCTCCTGCACCTTTAATTTTATTTTAAGGTCCTGTAAGCTAGTTTAGAATTTGTTTTATATATCAATATATTTTTTTATTTAATTTACAACATATAAATGATATTTTGCATATATTTACAGATTAACTGATCCTTTATTTATCTAGTCTAAGATCTGGTCCCATAGGGGCCAAAAAAGAGAAAGTTTACTGTATATTACTTAATTAAAATATACATACTTAATTTAATAAGTATTAAGCATAATAAAGTGCAAAAAGGTAAGAATGAAATAAAAAAAACTGATGTGATGATGTGAGAGATTTCTCAGAATTACACATTATATGTATAAAATTAGGACAATTTTTTAAAATTTCATGTATTTAATTAAATTCTTATATGATAAATAATTGAAAAATTTCTTACCATTGTATAATGATCCGCCTTCTGCAAATTCCATTACTAAACAAACCTGTTAAATAAAAATATTTGATTGTAATGTTAATGGATACATAAAATGGAATAATAATTTTAAATTTGTTTTAATATATAATAAAAACTTTGATAATATATAATAATCATTGATAATTTTGCTGTTATTCAATGATTTGGAAATATTGATAATGTTATAAAAATCAAGTGCTAGTGCTACTATAAAGTATTGATGTTTTGTGACACCATTCAATGTTATGTCATTATGAGAGATATTGATGATAGATGGCAATATGTTAAGAAAATTAGGTAAGCCATATGCCTCACCCCTATACTGCTATAAACTTAAGGCTGTCTATTGCAATAATATAATTAAAATTGTAATAAAAATGAAATTCTATCCAATAGGATTAAAGGATTGCAATATTGAGATATTCTTTAATAGCAGAACATCGCTACTATATTTCATGAAAGTCTGTTAATTACTTCAAAAGTTATTAGTGAGGAACACATGAGCCTGATCTTATAAGTCTGCATTTCCTTCAGAAAATAGGCTAAAAATTGATCAAAATCTATAATAATAATAAATCTAGATATACAGGTAATTCTCAGTTTTACAAGTTAATTCATTCCTGGTGTGTGCTCATAAAATAAGAATTCGTAAACCAAGAATCAATTTCCAATAGACACTCAAAAACAAGATTCCATTTTCAACAATGAAATTTGACCATGATAAAATTAAATAAAGCTTGATAAAAATCAATAATTTTTGATAAAATAATGATTTATCTATTTAAAATCAAGCAAATTATAATAATAAAGAAATTATTTGTCATATAAATGTTAAAGACTTTACTTCATTATTATTGGTAAATAAGTATATGAGCATTTATATAGATGAACTATTGCCTTAAGCACAATTCAGGAATGAAAGTTATTTACTTAATGTGCTGGTAAAATCAGATGGCCAGAAAGCATGCTATTTATGCTTCTTAGTCTACCATTTTGATTTTTTAAAAATTGGGAAACTTGTAAACTAAGAACTACTTTTATGTACACTTTTTGCTAAGTAAAAACATTACAAATATTTAATAATAATTAATATTTTCTATAATTTGAATAATTATAAAATTTGTGCTTCACAAATAAGATCAGGAAAGTGCAGATTAATTTTTTTTTAATGAGTAAATACAGTGCTCTAATTCATATATCAGTTAATATTAAATGGAAATATAGCTATCTCTGATTTTTTTTGATTGACAGTTCATATATTTTCTGATAATTCTAAGTACTTAGAAAATGCATGATTATTATTTTACTTTTGATTTTGAACATCATATTTGAACTTCTGATGATTATGTGCATATCTGGTTGGCTTTATTTGTGTCAGTTGCAGCAAAATTTCTGTTGAATGTTTTGATTCCAATTTATTATCATTTAAACTTTGTTAAATATTTGTTTAAATTTGAAAATGATGAAAAATTTTCACATTTCTTTGATTTTTCTGCTGAACAAACACTTCAATAAAATCATGTTGTAGAGAAACAACTACATATGATCTAATTGTGTCCTACTCTCTATTGAGCATTTTCTTTATGTTTCATTATGACCTTTCAATGCCATTTTTTTCTTAGTAGTTTTATTTACTCCAATAGTGAACTGGATTTAGAAAATTTTTTAATTATTTAATTTCATAAAAAAATTTATTTACTCTAATTGAAACTAGAAGAACAACAATGTTAAACCAAAAATTTCCAGCTTCCAGCCAATTTAACCCCTAGTGCAGGGGTGGCGAACCTTTTTCTGCTGGCGTGCCAAACATTTAAAAAGTTATATTTCTTAATGTACTAACATGCCAGATAGTTTTTTATAGGAATATGTATGTATATACAGTGGATTCCGCTTAATTGGGAACCGGTTAATTGGGACAAATCTCAAAGAACGGAAACCAAACTAATAAACTAATACAAAATTTAAACGTTTAATTGGGACAACTTTTCGCTTAATTGGGACAGTAGCAGAAAAGGAATTTTCAATTTTTGATATATTTTAGAGATTTTTCGACAGTATGGCTACACATACATACACTAATCTTTGCCAAGATGTCAAGAAAGGATTTTACACTCAAGTAAAGTTGCTTGGCTGAATAAAATTAAAAGCAAGCCATTTAATACAAGCCATCGTAGACTCGCTGAAATAAAATGCGTCTCCTACAAAAAGAAAATCAACTGCGTAAGGAGTGGGCATTACAGAAAGAAATTCCAGGAATATCCAAAAGAAAGGGTGATGAAAGGATTCAGAAGTTGAAGAAGCATTAGATCAATGGATTTCTATAGTTAGCAGGCGAGGCGTGAATATCAGTGGCCCAGTATTGAAGACGGAGATCAATAAAAAACTAATAATTAGGAAATCATTAAAATAGGTACCTAATTATTATTTTTTACCTACGAATTACGTATTTTATTTTAGAATTTATCATTACTTCGTTTAATTGGGACAAAATGGCTTGGCCAGACATGTCCCAATTAAGCAGAATTCACTGTATATATCTCAAAATTAATGTTTATGGCAGACTTATACCTAAATTTGAATGAATTAAATGTTAAATTACAAGGTGTCAATAAGACTATCATTGGCATGTTTGATCTAATTCAGGCATTTGAAACAAAATTTCAAATATTTTATTGAGACATCGCTTCTAAAAGCTTCAAATATTTTCCAAATTTGAAAAAATTATTCACAGGTTTGAACTTTCATGAAAAACC
>AYEL01088305.1:0-21372 GCA_000484575.1 Olivierus martensii
AAAAAAAAATTATATTCTAAATATATACTATATAGCAGGGGTGGGCAATTATTATCTGCCGAGGGCCGGATAAACAATCTTCAGAATGAAGGGGGCCGTATAAAAATTGAAAAGCATCTAAGGGTTATGAAGTACAAATGTACGTTATGTAATATGTTACGTATATAGTTCTTTGGCTTAATTATGTTTAAATTTGATTGTATTGTTCTCGAACATAAGAGTACATTCCATTTTATACTTATGTATGTGTAGTAACTGAAGAGGATATAAGTTATATCGAAAACGTTTTTCCAATAAATTTCATTAAAAGATTTACTTTAACTGCAGTATGTGCTGGACTGATGATTGAACTTTATTTGGTTAAATATAAGCAGTATTTAGTTTGTTAATAAAATGAATTTTAACATTAAAAACAAGAAATATATCTTTAATAATTATAAAAATAAAATAAAATAGCAGTATATTAATATCAGAAGTAAAGTCTAAGTTACGAAAAAAAAAATAATAAAGTAAAATATAATTAAAGGATCATAAAAAATTGTAAAAAATCATAAAAAAGCTTTCTATTATAAATGAGTCCAATACAATATATATTGTAATATAGCAAAAAGTAAAAGCTTAAATATCACATCTAGCACATCATCACCATGACAGGGCAAGATTTTTCTGGGTCATTATCATTAATTAGATCTACCCTTGTTCTATGCCTTTTCACCTCTATAGCTTCAGCTGTAGAGGCTCCTAAATTATTCCAAAGCAGTTGAACAATAGAGGCTTCATTCCTATATATAGACAGGTTTTATTCATAAGCTCTGGATGTTAATGCTGTGTCCATTTTTACTGCAAGTATGGCTGCCTTATATTTTTTAATCAAATAAAGATTATACTTAAAAACAAGAACTGGCTTACAGTGGAAAAATTAAATAATTTATTTAAGTGCTTTCGACTTTAACAAGTCATCCTCAGCATACAAATTTAAGTATAGTAACGTTTTGGAACATAAAATTATTATAGAACAATATATTAATTTAAAATCATAGATACATAGAACACATGTTAGAGCAGTGGTTCCCAACCTTTTTTGGCCTACTGCCCCCTTTTCGAAAAAAAAATTATTCACCACCCCCTTTTCAGAAAAAAAATACACCGACTCCCATTCTTGAAATCTATAATATAATCCATAGTTTTCCAACTTCTTTGGGTCATAGCCCATTTTTTCAAACAGTAATTTGATGGCACCGCTCTTAGGTGAAGTATACTATATTATATATTGAAAAACAAGGACAGATTTTTAAAATTATTTTATTAAAAGATATTAACAATATTGTGTATTGCTCAAAGTTTGATTAACAAATTTATATTATAAAAAAAATTATTATTATTAATGAGAAGGCTGAGCTTGGTGAAATGACACTAATTTTTTGATATTTGGTGTCATATTTGTCATCATCAATCTTAAATCGCCACATTCCACTATTGACAATCTGTTTCTTTTATTTGTAAGTAAGTTGTTGACTACACTGAATCCTCTTTCGGCTAAATATGATGATGGAAATGCAATGAAAAACTTCTTTGATGCAGCCCATAAAGCCGGATATAATACTGGAATTTGCCTTTGAAGCCAAAATTCTTGATATCCATTTTTTAATTTCAATTTTAACTCTTCATTTTTTGACAATTCTATCAACTCCTCCTGCAGTGATAATTCTGCTGTTTGTAGGCTTGAGAAAGGTTCTAGTACCCAATCTGGAATGATCATGTTAAGGATATCCTGAAATCTATTTGTAAAATCATCTTTAAGTGCTTCCAAATGCTAACAAAATACCAGAATATCATCATCATTTCTTTCCACAGAGGAAAGATTCGGAAACTGATAGAACTGTCTTCGACCCAAATTTTGTTTATACAAGGTAAGTTTTGATACGAACACACAAATAATTGCCTTTGTTTTGATCAAATTCAAATCATCTCCTTGCATCTGTAGATGAGTTTTATTAAATCTATTATATAAATCATTCTTAAAGTAAAATATTAAATTCAAATCATCTTGCATCTGTAGATGAGTTTTATTAAATCTATTATATAAATCATTCTTAAAGTAAAATAAGCTAAAGTTAAATAAGCTATATCATTCTTAAATTTTAATGAATTCTCTCTTAACGAATCATCTTTGTTTTAAAAAAACATTATAACTGAATCAAAGAGGTCATAAAATCTTTTTAGACAGGTACCCTTTGATAGCCAACGAACTTCTGTATGCAATAGTAAACGATTGAAATCTTTGTCATTTTCATCACAAAGTTTTTGAAACAATCTATCATTGAGAGCATTGCTTTTGATCTTATTAACTGCTTTAATTACATACTGTAGTGAGCAATGAAGATGATCGCTAAGGTTTTTTGCAACCAAATGTTGTCTGTGAATTACACAATGCACTGCGACCACATTTGGTACCGCCTTTTTCAAATATGAAATCAACTGGTGGTATCGTCCAACCATTGCCGGAGCACCATCGGTAGCAATGGACAGGATATTATCCAGAGGAATACTTTTTTCTTTAAAATAGTGTTCCAAAATGTCAAATATAGTTTTTATATTAAAACGCACTAAATAGCAGTGGAGAGTAATTCATAATTAACTTTATTCAGTTAAGAACAAACGTTTTCGGCCTTCATGGCGGCCATCATCAGGTTCACAAACACTTAAGGTCATACCATTCGGTTAAGAACAAACCTTTTCCGCCATGAAGGCTGAAAATGTTTGTTCTTAACCGAATAAAGTTAATCGATTACATTCACTTAAAACTGCTTAAAAACTTCCTTTTTGAATAATATCAAACAGCACAAAACGCAATGCGTTTTGTGCTGTTTGATATTATTCGAATAAAGTTAATTATGAATTACTCTCCACTGCTATTTAGTGCGTTTTAATATAAGAATTAAACAGAGTATAAACAGTTATTAAGTAATATGAATATAAAATGTCAAATATAGATTTGTCTTTAGTATCTGTTTCTAATTTTTTTGCGAATAATAGTTCTTGACAAATTTTTTCATATTTTATGAAATGAACGAATGCAAGAAGTAAAGACTCATTGTTTGGTAATGTTGATTCATCGATTTGTAAAGAAAACTCGGTAGTCTTCAAAAATCAGTTAGAGAACTCTCCACATCCTCGGACATTTCATCAATTTGTCTCTGTACTGTAATATTGCTTAACGAGATTTTCTTAATATCAGACGGTACCTTGTGCAGTACAGTACGCAGAACCTCACTCACAGCTGGCAGTATCAATTCTTCTCCAATAGTGTTCGGTTTTCCTGATTTAGCAATAAGCAAGGAAATATTGTAAGAAGCATGTAACCCATCATCGTCTTGTTTCGATGTCGCTGAAAACATACCAGCTAAAGTTGGACGTTTTGATTGTTGTTCTTTAAGCAATTGAAAATAAGCTAAATTTTTATCTTTTCTGTCAGGATGTATTTTGGTCAAATGCTCTTGTAATCGTGAAGGTTTCATGGCTTCATTTGAGAAAACTCTATGGCAAATCAGGCACATTGGTAATGTCTTATTTAAGGGTACCTGAATAAAACCATACTTCAAATATTCGATATTATATTGTCTAAATTTTTTCTTTGAATCCGACATGGATCTATCTGTAAAAATAAAAACAATAAAAAAATCTGCTGTGGCCAGCACAAGATCAACAGTCACTATATTAAATAAATTTATTATAATAATATATTTAATCATTTAAATTTATGTAAGTTGTTTTATGAATATTTTATAACAGAGAATTGTTTTGTAAAAATTATTTAAATTTATGTAAATTTAAATTTTAAAAGATAGTTTTAAATTATGTTACTAACGTCGGTCATTAAAAAGAATAATAAACAAATAATAATAGTAAATATATACATACTTATTTCTGTGGCAAATAGTTATTACAACAAAAATATATTTTTAATAAGTGGTCCATCTACAGATCACATTCCTTTGAATGTGATCTGTAGATACCGCACATAAATTTTAGGTTCACACTTGCTCTGAAAGAACTTCAAAACAACCTCGTATGGATAAAAAGTTATATGGTAAAGAGCTTAAGGATTACAAAGGTCAATTCATCCAATAGAATAGTGGTTTCTGTTTCGTTCATCCAATAGCAGTTTCAATTCCGAAGAAAGCAAAACAGCAGACGATGATCTGGGAATGTTAAATATCCCTCAGTTAAATTGTCAACATCTGTTGGAAATGCACCTTCCTTGGCTTGGCCATGCCGTAGTAAAGTTCTTATAAGAGCTATTTTAACAGTTCTTTTCAAAACTTAAATGAATAGTATTTTTTAAGACTAATACATTTGACAAAGATTAACGAAATGTACAATAAAAAAACAAAAAAGTAAAGAAATAAAACATAAATTTTTAAAATTTTCAAATTATAATTAATTTTAGCATTTATAAAGTAAATATTAAAATATTTTAATCTGATTATTATTTTAAATAAAACATCAAAATGAAAATGATGATAAATTTTTTATTATATTCCATTTTACATCGTATCGCTTATACTTAATTCTAATTTTAAAGACTGGTCGATCATCGAATTTTGCCTTGAAAGTCCTTTAACTGAAAGGACTATAGTCAAGAAAGTATTAGAAACAAAGCTATAATGTGCCTATACCTATTTTTAATATGGATTGATCTTGCTTATTAAAAAGACAATTAGAACTATTTGTTGAAACATGCATTCGATGATTTTTAGTATTAATCAAAGTTTTCAGTGCATTATTGAGAGTTTTGCCTAGGGGGTGGCAGTTGGTCCTCAACGCTCCCTAAATTTACCTTGGACCAAAAAAGCCCCCTTAGAGCTCTTCAATGCCCACCGGTGGGCGGTACCACCCCTGTTGGGAACCACTGCGTTAGAGCATATGGTTATCATATCTATGGTTTACTATCTATAAATCTATGGTTATAAATTTTTAAATTTATATACACCCATACCTCGCTATATGGCCGCTCTTTATACAGCATTTCGCTATAACAGCCTTTTTTAATTATGGCACTTTTTCAATTTACGGCCCACAATGTTTCATTATACGGCCAAAAACAATGCTGTACTGTTAGATAAAATGAAAAAAAAAAAATGAAAATTATATTAAAACATAACACTAATAATAATAATAGCTCTATAACGTATCAAAGAACACTCATTGAACTTTATTTTATATAATCAATTAAGCCAAAAAGTGAAGTGAAATGATTTACACTTATAGTTAATGTTGCCAATTTCAGTTTACAGAAAATCACGAAAAACTGGAGCAGCAATAATAAAATTATTATATCAAAAATAATTTTTTATTTTTTTGAATAAAGGCAATTATAAAGTTGCTAAATCACTATATCAGCAATTTTAAATTATATATTTCGTCATAAAAAAACATTAAAAATCACCAGATCTGGCAACAATAACGCCATGCCATTCGTAAAGGCAAGACATGCGGTGAAACCACCTAAAGGGGCCGCAAAGTTTCGAAAAGCAGTCATATTTGTCTGTATAAACTTATTAAATCAAAAACTTACATTGATCTAATATTTATTAATTAAAAAACGTACACAAATCAGATTTTTCCACTAAGCCGAATCTGATTATTTTAAATGGAGAACAAGTGTTTTATCTTCGTATTTTCTCATTTTTTGTCTAAATTTCGGTGAAAACAAAACAATAAATGAACAATTAACAAATAATGTTGTTTATTTTAATAAATTTAACTAATATTTTAGTATTATCTACGATATTTTTTTGTTTTAAATACAGTATTTTATAGCAGTTTATCAATTTTGATGACAATAATTGAAATTCTGATTATTATAAACGGAGTTTTCATAATGCATTTTAATATGTTCGGGACCGTAAATTTTTATAACAATAATGTTTGATAACAATATCCGTGATTACAATAAGTGGCTTCTACTGTATATACATACATGCATATGATTTCTTTTGTTTTTAATTTATATGTTTATTTTTCGAATTTCTGTTTATTATTACTTGTTTTGTATTTTTTTTTTGTGTAAGCATTTTTATAGGAAATAGAAAGAATGAAATGCTTTATGAACTGAAAACTATATTATTTTATAAAAAATTGGAACAGATCCAATTGAATATGTATCAAAATAATTGATTCGTTATACGGCTTTTCGCTTTACGGTCAACTTTTCCGGAACGTATCTAGGCCATAAAGCGAGGTATGGGTGTATTATTCTATAATAATTTTATGTGACAAAACGTTCTATACTTAAATTTGTATGCTGAGGATGATTTGTTAAAGTCGAAAGCGCTTCAATAAATTATTTAATTTTTCCACTTTAAACCTGTGCTTGTTTTTAAGTATAATCTTGTTTCCTAAGTGGAAGATCCTACATATTAGTATTTCAAATAAAGTAAAATTTAACTTCTGCACTCTTAAACTATTTTGAATTAATAGTTTTAAATTTCATAATTCAACCTATAGGAATATTAATCAATTAATCTAAATTAGCCAAATTAATAAATAATGTAATATTTTGGAATAAAATTGCATATTAATAATTATTTATGCTATTAAAATTGCATATCAATAATTATGCTATGGTGCCACCAACTATTGGATTTATAATCATTAATAAATACATGGCATCACTTAGGCTAATCAGAATAATTTAGGCTATGCTTAAATTAGAATAAATTAATTATTAATTCAATAGATAATGGCACTGTAGCATAATTATTAAAATACAGTTTAATTCCAAAATATTAAACTAAGTGTAATTTGGATGGTTTAGATTATTTGAATACTAGTTTTACAGTTGTATAAATATATAATAGATTGAATTACTAATTTGATATACTGCATTTTTTTTAATCTCTGTTATTTATTATATTTTTATAGTTATTCAAATATTTCTAATTCAGCCAAATTCTACCCCTAGGTTCAGTTATTTTTATAGTTTTTTTAATAATAAAAAATAAAATTAAAAAAAGATATTTCTGCATCACAGTTTACATGGTTAAATTTCTATTTCCATTTATTTTGCTGCCAAAATAAAATAACTTATGTTAACCTTGATAATTTTTGTGCATATTTGATATTAGCACTGAGAGCAAGAATTATAGATGCCAGTTCTATTCATTTATTCTATAGTTTGATTATTTGTCCTCACACTGATCAACCATAAAATTTATTTGTAATTAAATACACTTATTAATATATTATATATAATAAATACCATTCCATACAATGTGGGTTCAAAATAAATTTGCTAAAATAAAGAATCTAAATTTAACAAGTGACAAAGATGCAAAATGAAGCATGAAATAAACAACACAGATTAAGACAAGTATATGTTTTTTAAACTTAAACTCTGCTTCTAACACAATAAATATTAAATACAAGCACTATATGCAGGATGAAAATTTATTCTAAAAAGAAACATTTTTTTTTTAGAATAAATTTTCATTACTGCATATACTGCTTGTATTTAATATTTCTTAAGACAAGTATTTCTAAATGTAAAGATTCTAAAATGCATAGCAAATAATTACAGGTAGTCCTCAATTTACCATGACTTAAGTTACGATGATTCACACTTACAACGGCCAAAAATTATTACTAAAAATTTTCTAATTCAACTTTGCCACTTGCATATACATACACATATCACATTGCTTTTGTATACACATCATAGCATCGCCATTAATTGGCAAATAAAGCCTTATTACTGTATTTTGTTATAATTCTATCATGTCCAGTAAGAGAAATAATACTACTGATGAAAATTCAAACTAAAAAAGAAGGCAAAAAAAGCTTTGTTTAACCATTTCAAGTTAAATAGAAACTTAACTTATGAAAATATTAAAACAAGAATCAAACTGTGAGGAAGTTAACTTTGACCTGTCCTATTTTTATTTTATTATGCACGCTATTATTTATTTATCATTATTTTCCTATATTCTAACGTATTATATTTTAGTTTAAAAGTTAACTTACTTGCACCTTCTCCGTCGTAGTTGGCAATCATGTGATACGGAGTCGGAACCCGTATCCGGAAGAGCTATCCTCCGACCAGCCAATTGAGGTGTTATTTGATAAGGAGAGGTGTTGTTCTGACGTAAAATTGGCGAAAGTGACGTTTGAGTTTCTTGTAAAGATCAATGATTGTTGGAAGTTTCTATTGGAGGTGGAGGTAGTAGATTTAAGTAGCATTTAAGGTTCTTTCTTTTGTGAATAATTGATTGTTGATAGTTGAATTGGATTAAACAAGTTTTGTTGAGTAATTTCTTGTTGCTTTATTAGTTCCAATAAAGCATTTATTAACAGCTTTTTAAGTGTTTTGAATCTAATAAATTTTATATTTTTGTTACTTAACTTGTTTGAGAAGTTTTTCAATTTACTAGTATAAGTTCCTAACATCGTTGTTTGTTAATCAGCACTTCTAGTTTAAGTTCTGATTTCCAGTTCATTTCGTCAGTTAGACGTTTCGTTATTGTTAGATTGTCTTATAATTAAATTAGAACTTAGAAAAAGACCTGAGCTCAGGCAGAACTCTGGAATTTGCAGAGTCGCTAACCGTCAGGTTTAGTTGTATAATAATATTGATATTCGTTAAAATTCGTGACTTTTCTGAGCTCAGGCCGAACTCTGGATTGCAGAGTCGCTAGAACCGTTAGGTTAATTATAGATAGTGTTATTGATATTCATTCTAACCTGCGACTTTGCAAAACAAATCAACAATTAAGAGAGACCTCAACTTACATCCGAATCAACTTACAACGGAGATGTTGGAACGGAACCCCATCATAAGTTGAGGACTATCTGTATTGCATATAATAACTCAAAATTTAAATTGTTTAATCTAATCTTATATTTTGATTGATAATTTTCTAACATTGACAAACTTTCCTTTTAGCCATTATATTGATGAATAATGATTATTTCATTGAATATCAGTTCATCATTTAATATAGTATACAATATTAACTCTTTATTCTTTTTAAATATTAATGAAATAAAAAGTTACCTCTATAAAAAAAGCCCGTTTTTCATTTTCTGTTTCAATTTGTTTTACAGCTACATCTTTTCCTTTCCATTTTCCTTTCCTTACAAGTCCATATGTGCCTTTACCAACTATCTATAAAAATTTATTTTTAAATAAAAATATATAATTATTAATAAATTAAAATAAATCTTTATTATAATTATTAAAAATATAAATGCAATTCTGAATTACTCAAATACAGAAATCCATGACTATTAAAAACAACAGAAAGGAAGGCTGCAAAAAGGCAAAAGAACGCATAACAATACTGCTAGGTGCAAGTGCTTTAGGAGAAAAATTAAAACCTTTAGTTGTAGAAAAATCAAAAAGCCCACATTGCTTCAAATCTTTTAAAAGTCTACCAGTGACTTACAGGTGGAATAAAAAGTCATGGATGACTAGTGACATTTTCAAGGAATATGTAACTATGGTAGACAGAAAAATGAAACATGAGCAGAGAAAGATAATTATGTTTGTAGACAACTGCTCTGCTCATCCATTTATTGAATTAGAAAATACAAAATTGGTTTTTCTATTACCAAACACCACAAGCCACCTTCAACCATGTGATGCAGGAATGCAGGAATAATACAAAATGTAAAATTAAATTATAGGAAAAAGTTGCTACGACATTTGTTATTCAATATAGAAAATTGTGAAAATGCCATTGAACTTGGAAAAAAAATAACTCTTCTGGATGCAATTTATTTTTTAAATTATTCATGGAACAAGGTAAAAACAGAAACAATAAAAAAATGTTTTGAAAAGTGTGGATTAATTCAATCAAGTGCAGACGAATCAACGTTAGAAGAACCAGCATTGGATGAACCCACAATCACAGAATTACAACCAATTTTAGGATCAATTCCTTTAGAAAAATTTGCAAATTTTGACAATGACCTGCAGACATCTGATGCTATTGACGATGACTGGGAAGACTTAATAATTAAGAAAGCAAAGGGAGATACAAAGACAAGTGATAATAGTGACTCCTCAAGTGAAGATGAAGAGCCTGAAGAATGCATCTCAGCAGTCAGAGCAAAGGATTACATTAATCAATTAAAAAATTTTGCCTTAAGAAATAATAATGAGGAATTATTAAACAATTTGTTTGTTTGTCAGAATTTGGTTGAAGAAATTCACCTGAAAAAACTTGCTATTGCCAAACAAACTTCTATTTGTGATTATTTTAAATAATACTGTACTGTATTTTATGTAATCTATTAAAAAATGTATACATTTCTGCTTAATGTACATACATATTACTAAGCACTGTATGTGTATGTTGTTTTTTTTTTATTAAATACTTTTAAACTGTTTTCCCTGTTATGATTTTTGCATTATAAGACAGACTTACAATGAGGTCACTAGATAAGAGATTACCCATCAGCAAAGTTACTTTACTCAGTACTTTATCCATAAGAAAATGTGCCTACCTTTAATGAGAGACCACCTGTTATCTGAGACAACTTTTTGATTGCACCAGAAGTGGTCTCTCAAGACAGGTGTTACTGTATTAAACTACAATGTCAATTTTATTTTTAAATTTATTTTATTAATTAAATTCATGTTTTCTTTATGATCATTGAAAAAGCACTACTATAAATATGTACATATTTCTCTGAAATACAACAATTTTGGACCTATGTTTATAAGAACATTTTTCATTATTTTGATTTAAGAAATTTCTGGTTTGATTTTGACCCACCTATTAAGGGATGCACTGTATAAATAATTTTATAAAATAATATTTTTTTAGAAAATGAATTGCATCCACAGAAAAGTATTTCAAGCATAGAAAAGCAGGTAAGTTTGATTAATTTTGTGATATAAAAACAATAAATGAATATTATTCACTGACATTATCATGTTAATATTAAATGTTTTAAATCTAGACTATATATTTAAAAGATTAACTTTGTGCATTTTTCTATCATTTCTATTCAAAAAATTTAAAGAAATATACAGTGAATGATCGGTTAATGAACAGTTTGGATAATGAACAAATCGGATAACAAACACTTTTTTGAAAGATTTTTATGTTCGGTTAATGAACACATGTTCGAATAACGAACACTCATGGAACTAACAGTGGTTTTTCCCGATTAAACTGAACTCTGAGACAACTTAAAACAAATCAAAGATTTATTTATAGAACAAACTATGGGACCGCAGTCTGGAGGTCTATCTCTGGTTTTATAGGAGGGGACCTGCGGACTGACGGAATGACAAATGATAGGTCAGCCCGATGGCTGCATGGTAAAGCTGTAGATTAAACATTCTGGAGGATCCGAGGGTCCCACTCCTTCAATTTTTTAGGAGGGATCTGGGCTCGGCCCGTTGAAACGCATCCTTCAATCTTCTAGTTGACCCCATTATGAGTATTGGTCAGCCTGTGATGATCGCGGCTCTATAAGTGGCTGTCGCCAGATAAAAATATTCCCTGAGGATATTTCAGCTTAACTAATCTAACAAAATGACAGGCTTAGGCTTTGCGCGTTTGTGGACTTATGGGTAAAGATGGGTTCACACTACGACCGACTGGACCGACTTCACCGACTTCACCAACTCAACCGACTGACCGATTCGAGCCAGACCAATCACATTACACCGCCGATTGTTGTTGCTATGGAATCATGACGTATAATCATTCAAGTCGGTCATAGTGTGAACCCACCTTAAGGATGGAAGAACAGTAGTTTTTCCTGATTAAAATGAACTCAGAGACAATTTAAAACAAACTAAAGATTTATTAAAGAAGATAAGAGAGAGATTTTACAATTTTTTGGTCACAAATCAAACATTTATTAAAGAAGGTAAGAGAGAGATTTTACAATTTTTTGGTCTTAGATTGCACCCATACCAGGTTGAGGTCAATAGGCTTGGGGATCTCTACCACGGTACTCATACCAGGTTGAAATCAATAGGCTTGGGGATCTCTACCATGACAATGATATTAATCACTTCCGAAAATCCTGAAGGAGAGAGAAAAGCAATTGATATTGGACAGATTCTTTATCAGAAAATAAATATAATAGATGAAAATCCAAGACTGTGTATGTATATATTATTGTTATTACATATAAATGAAACATAGTAAGAAATTACATAATTTTTTATTTATGTTTTTTTGGGTCTCCGGAACGAATTAATAGATCGGATTTTTATTTATTTTTTTTTTTGGGTCTCCAGAACGAATTAATCAAATTCCCATAAAAAATTATGATTATTACATATAAATAAATGTAGTAAGAAATTATATAATTTTTTATTTCTATTACATATAAATAAACGTAGTAAGAAATTATATAATTTTTTATTTATTACTACATATAAATAAACGTAGTAAGAAATTATATAATTTTTTATTTATGTTATTGGTCTCCGGAACAAATTAATCAAATTCCCATAAAAACCTATGGTAAATAATGATCGGTTAATGAACAATTCGGATAACGAACATTGTCTGGGTGATCAGTTAACGAACAATTCGGATAACGAACATTGTCTTGGAACGGACAATGATCGGTTAATGAACAATTCAGATAACGAACATTGTCTTGGAATGGATTATGTTCGTTAACCAATTATCCACTGTACTTGATCTTTATTTCTCATAATATTTGTTTGGAGTTCTTTTAATTAAATTTATATTATGTTTAAATTAAATTTTCAAAATATAAAATCAAATAATCTAAATTTTCTAGCCAAATTATAGCCCTTGAAACATAAACAGTAACTTTTAATGATTAGAACAAATTTAAACTAATATTAGCGCCATTAATTATTAAAAGTTACCATTTATATTTCAAGGGCTATAATTTGGCAAAATTTAGATTATTTGGTATAATGTTCCCTTGAAGTTCTAATTATTAAAAGTTACCATTTATGTTTCAAGGGCTATAATTTGGCAAAATTTAGATTATTTGGTATAATGTTCCCTTGAAGTTTAGATTATATAAAATCAAAATTTGGATAATAATGATAAAAAAATATTTTTATAACTAAATTTAATTGAAAAATTACTTTCTTTTTTTTATGAAAACATATATCCTATTCTTAGATTTTAGACTAAATTCATTCAGCAGATGCATTGATTCATTTTTGGGAAGAAATTATCATCTGAAAGATATGCAATTTTTCATTAAGATAGCTTCCTGTAAAATTGCTGTTAATTTCCAATCAAGATATTTTTAAAGCAAAATATAATTTTTTTTTTTTTTAAAGTACCAGAATTTGAAATATATTATGTATTTAGTCATCAAATATATTTTTTCAATTGCTAACCTATGCTTTTATGCATACTTAAAAAAAAAAAAAAAGGAATTTTTAGCATTTAAAGCATTTAATTATTGATTTGTAACTAACTAATTTAAAAAGTAAGTGAAACCAAAATTCAGAAAGAATATTTCACTGACATGACAAAATAAATACATGCTAGTATAAATTGATCACTTGAAATAGAAATTCAATATCCAGCATTGAGTGAAAAATAATCACCAAATATTTGTAATTGATTAGAACTACAAGAGATCATACCAACATGATTAGAAATATCAGAAATCTTAGTGTTTGCATCAAGTAGACTGATTCTAATATTATAGTCCAGCCATCAGTGTATTCTAGTTCGATAGATAATTTTGCAGTTATAAAAAATATTAAAAAATAGTATTATATATTATATAAATTAAAAATGTAAAATAGTATGTTATCTATAAATTATTCTGGTATTTAAGCAACAAATTTTATACTAAAGATTAAAATTAGATTAGTAAATTATTTAAAAAAATTTATTTTCTAAAAATATGATATTTTATGGTAATTTAACTAAAATAGCAATAAAACTGTTATTTATATTCATAAATTTGAATAACATATCAAAAAATATATTCTAAATTTATACAGACATTGAATTAGAACTGCATTCCAAAATATCAAAAAACTTCTGGTTTCTGCTAAAAAATGGATTCAATTCTTATTTGGCAAGAGTGAATAGAAAGAAATTTCTACTTTTTATAGATGATTTTATTTTTTAATTTTTCCTTATATTTTTGCTAATTTGTATTTTATTCAAGATGTATAATAAAGTTGGTATAATTTTCTTCCTCCATATTTCAGAATGTCAAAAATAGGATAAAAAAATGGGAAAATTTTGCAAATAATTAAGATAAGCTATTAATGTTAGCTTGGTAAACACTTTACATTCTATATCTCATATTAATGATCTAATTCTAATCTTATGGGCATCTTTGGGATAACAATAAATTAGGAGAAAGTCTGCTTACAATCAAATAAACACAATATATTCTTTATTTGTAATTTACCAAAATTAACAATTTTGGAAATGTTGATTCTAAAAAAAAAAAAATAATAATTATCTAGCTGATAAAGAAAACAGAACCAGTAATTTGCTTTTCACACTTTTTAAGAATTAAAATTAATATTTTATTCATTTATTTGGCTTTAAATTAAATTAAAAAATAGTATCAATGTATATATTTCTTCTAATAAAAGTAATAATTTCTAGCACTTACCGTGGTTGAGGTTACTGCTTTTTCTCTTAAATAAGATTCTCTTCTACCGCTAACGTTTTCGGTCTCTTAGAAGCTTGGCCTGATGATGGTAAAGAGACTGAAAATGTTAGCAGTAGAAGAGAATCTTATTTAAGAGAAAAAGCAGTAACCTCAACCGTGGTAAGTGCTAGAAATTATTACTTTTATATTAACAATTATTATATAGTAATCAAATTTTAATTATAATAATAAATTATTATTCAAGTGATTTATTCAAGCAAACAAGTGATTTATTCAAGCAAAAATAAAGATTACAAGTTAATTCAACAAATAACTTGTTTAATCAATTCAAAATAAAGTTAGCTTAAATAATACAGTGGACTCTCAATTTTACGAACTCATACTGACCCCCAAAAAAGTTTGTAAATGGGAATGGCATTAATTAACATTAGAGACTTTTTGGGACCAACTAAATAGTTTGTAAAAATGTGCAGTTTGTAAATTGGAAGTTCATAAAAACATGAGTCCACTTTAGTACTATTAAAAATAACAATCTTAAGAGTCAAATAATAAATCTAAATTAATTGGTGCTCGAAACACCCGATATATATATAAATGCTCGATAACCTGAATAAGTGTGTAATAGAACTTCATATTTGACAAAAAGATAACACTTAGATCATGTCCAAAGGAAAAAATACAAAATCCCAAAATTCCTTGAAAATCCTCAAAAATATTGGAAATTAAAAAAGATGATGATGATAGATGATGCAATATTTTTTAGCAATTTTCGATTATTTAAAAAATAAACTTTTTAAATAAAGTTATAACACAGTACAGCACAACTAGCAGTGTGAAGGAAAAGGCTTTTACAGTTTTTTAATAAAAGCCTTTTCCTTCACATACATAAATCTGATTAACTGACTTCATTTAGGTCATTAAATCTAAATCTCTAAAATCATAGCTTCACCTTTGATTTCTCAATTCAGCATATAATATATATATATATATATATAGTGATTAATAATACTTGTTCACATACAAGTTCATTTACAAACTTTCTCATGGATAATTATTAACTTCCCATTTTACTAACAATTATATTATCATCATTAAAAATTATAATAAAATATAATTATCCCATTTATAATCCATTAAAAAAACTATTTTTTAGCAGAGTCAATTTAAGAGCTCTCATTTCAGCAATTATATAGATTAGATGATAATGCCCTGCATACTCTAAGATCATTTTGTTATTTAATCTAAGTTTTCAAAATATTGAATCAATAAGATTAAAGTGCTTTTACTTGAAATAAATAAAATCTCTCGTAAATAAATATAATAGGAAAAGAAATAAAGTTGTAAGTCCAGTTCCCCACAGTATTATTAGTCTATATTCTGTTTCCAAATCTAATAAATATTCTTTGATTTACAGAGGTAACTGGGACCTTAAAAACTGTTTGTTCTCTAGGTGAAAATTCATAAATCAGAAACTTATTCCCAATTAATTCCAATGTAAAAATTTTTAATCAGTTCTTATGTACTGAAAAGCCACAACCATTTTATTATTGATTTTAAAGCATTTCAAAAGTATTAATATAAATATAATTATGTATACTAAAGTACAATAGTTGTTATCTATTTAGCCTATTTCTTGCCATTCAACTTTGAATTTCAGAGCTAAGTACCAAATGATCTTCAAATGCTAAAAGCTTATCTGTAAACCTAATATGACAATAAATATGCCACTCGTGATTTTATTTTTAATTAGCTAAAAATTATAAAATTTTCTTCAGATATTCTCTTGAAGTATTTGAAAATTACAGAAATTTATTCTGCTAAATTATTTGCAAAAATTAATTTTGTGGAAGTTAGTATTGATGTTTTTAATTCTGTATGTTAAAAATTTATTAATTATGGATTTTATTATAATAATTATTTTAATAAAACTAACAGACTGAAAATAATTTACTTATTTAAAGGTACATTGATAAATTTAGTATATTCCATTAATATAACAAATTGTCATCACAATTAAATTTTATTTATGGATAAAAAATATACAATATTAAAGTTACATTTCTGGAATAATGTGCAATCATTGTTTATGAAATTAAATAGTTTTTATATAGTTGCAAAATATTTTGAAAAATGCAATAAGTACATTATGGATACTCATATAATTGGTATATGCCAAGCCCAGAATTCAATATTGGATCCTTTAAATTTGATATGAAAATATACCTAATAAAATAAGTGAAGAGCGTAAGCAAGAAAATCATGAAAGCAATTGCTATTTGTAATTAAAATTTTACCAAAACATTTTGAGATTTTGTATGCAGGAAAACTGTGATAAAATATGAATTAGAGTTTATGAATTATTATATAGAACAAAATACAATCATTAATTTAACAAATTATAGATAAAATAATAAATTAATTGATAATGAAGTGGTTTCTTCATAAAAGTGAAAATTAGTGAAATCATCATTACATTTATAAAATAAGGGAAATCTGTAATTAATAACAGATTAAAGTGCATTTATTGTTATTTTTCTTTATTATCCGTATATATTATTGCTGTTTTGATAGATGTGTACTTGTTAGTCACTTTCCTGTTATATTTTATATGCTACTTTATGTTTTATTATTTATTTGATTGTATTTTGTATGCTAGTATTTATTATTATATATTTGCAAATTATAGTACATGTATATTCTAACTTACATCTGACTTCCTGAAAATCCAAATTTATCTGAAAAAATTTTGGAAAATTTTTTCATTTAAGGTATAGAGCATAAAAATTTATTGTATTTGCAAGATACAAGTCCAAACATGCTTGTTTATAACATTTAAAAGATCATATTACTGTATTTATTTATATTTAATGTATTATTTGTTGATCTTATCATATTTACTGGTACAATATAATTTGCAATGCTATCCATGTACCATGCAATGTTGTCTCATTTTCAGTCAGAGAGCAGTATGGTGCCTTAACATGGTATAAGTGCAATCACAGTAATCCATTAGCTCTGGCAGTTTTTGCTTCAAAATTTTTGTTAAAAATCACTTTTCCATCTTTCAAAATCTGAGTTACATAAAATCGTTTGGTCCCAATTATTTATGTAAGTTGGGGAATACCTGTATGTTGTTCAGTACAATATACAGATATTCTACAATTCAGGTAAAGATAGTAATTTATATTGTTGATATTATATTTTAAACTTAAAAATGAAATATGAATGTTTGAATATTAGAAAGAATTGTTAATGAATTTATAGTGGGAATATTACAGTTTTGTAGCATTTATAGTATATTCTTGATTAATGAAGGCTCTGCATAGATAATTGGTAAACAAATCATCCAAATGTTTTTATTTTTTTAAATTTTATAATTAAATATGTTAAAGAAATTGATTTGAATTATATAAACAGTAAGACCCTGTTTAACATGCTCCGTTTAATGCTGTTTCAATATAATGCAGTTTTTTTGAATTCTATACTTTTTATTGATTCACTTTGGTGCGGTTATATTCACAAATCTGAAATTGCACGAATTTGTTGCTTTGATACTCCTATGCTGTCCCACAGTGCATTTGATTTCAGTGCAGTGCAGTACATACGTAAGTCTACTGTAGAACTTGCAATGAATTTTTTCAAAACAAGTTTAGTCACTATTCCAGAAATTATGGATCAGTTTATATAAAATGATTAAAATTTTGATAAAAGTTCAAAGGCAAGATGAAGTGTCTTGGATGCAATATCTTGCAATCGACAATTGCTTGCTGAATGAAAAAGGAAAAGACAAACAATGTTAGATAATGAAAAAACGAAAAGTGTCAAATGAGGAAGAACCTTCATCACAAACAAATTATTTAATCTAATATTTTTGATTTTCATGAATGATTTATGAATACAAATTGATATTAGCAATAAAAAATGTCTATAATTAATGTAATACTATAGCAAGAATACATGTTATAAAATAAAAAATGGTATGTATATTTTTTTTTATACACTATCCTGTTTCACCTATTCCTTATTATTTGTGTTAAGATGATCTCATTTAATGCAGTTTCATTTAGTGCTTGGTGTTTTGGAATGTATCCTCTGCATTAAATGGAATCTTACTGTATGTTATAACACCAGCTTAATCTAAATAATATCTGATTTTCATTTGCTTTTGAGAATCTTAAAGTTTTTCATTTTTGAACAACTTTTTCTTGCAGCTATTATATCATTATATTATTTTAAAAGTTCCTCTGACTCATATTCTGTAACAAAGTATCAATACAAGGTAATGCTATGTTGTGACTAATGTATTGCTAATATCTTGCTATCTTCTCTTTTTTTTGGAGTTGGCTTCATTACTCATATAATGAAAACTTAGTTCACATTAATGACTTTATAACCACTCATCAAGGTTTTCTTTGCCAATATTTTTAAGACTATAAATTCTTCATTGAATCCATTATCTTGGACACTGCATATTGTATTTAGTACATAATTTTATGAATCAACTAAATCAAAGAAAATTAATTAAAAAATTAAAATATAATCATGTAAATTAATCTGCAAACCAGATAATCCAACCCAGATAATCAAGAATATATTGTAATTGTAGAGTTTGGACTGAAAAGAATCTTTCAATGATTGAAAACATTATCCAAATAAAGTTATTTTTCTACTTGTTTGGATATTTAATTAGAGGTATAGATATGATTCCAATAAATTAAAAGATTAAGCATTCATCAGATATTTATATATGGAATACAAAAATAGGAAATGATAAAATATAAACTTTAAATTAAAAAATTTATAAACCAGGAAACTATATCAATAATAAATTAAAAGCAGCATTATTTTTGTTATCTCAGAATGCTTTAAATAATATAAAGGAAGTCTAATTCCAGATATTTTAAATAGAAAGTTTTAATATTTAATAAATAATATTCCATATTAAGTTTTATGCTATTATTGAAAATAAAATGAAAACAATAAATTATTATAGATGTCATGAGAACAATTCACTGATCACATTAGTATTTGAAAATAGTCAGTTGCAATAGAAACTATAAATCATTTTTCTTGCAACTTTATGCAATAATGTTACAACAATGAAAATGTTTACTAAAATAGCATATTTTAATATGAAATTCACACTTTCTTAATACACATTATATCTGAAATTATATCATGCAAAAGTTTTGCTCCAAATTTAGAAATCTAATATTTCTTTTGGCTTTGTGTACATAGAACATCAGTATATGTTACAATATAGTAGTGTCCAAAATAATAAAATGATTTAAAATTACAATAAAACTAAAGATTTTTATGCAATTTATTAATCTATCTCAATGGTGTTCAATCCATTGATTGCGGAGCAATTTTTGATCAATCTCTTGTTTATTCCTCCTTACAAATTTATTTAAAACTGAAAACATAATAATTTTTTTATCATTATTTTGTATTATTTTTTAATTCTCATTAAGTATATTGCTATTGTTTATTTATTTTTTCATTAAAATTGTCAAATCAATAATTTTCTTATCATTTGGAAGTATACTAATGAAAAGTTTCCAATATTAACTGATATTGCGCAAAAAATCTGCCATGTTTCAGATCAACATACTTGTCAGAATCCGCTTTTTCAATATGAATGTCATAAAAAATCAAGAAACCAAATTACAAATGATCATTTGGATGATTGTTGCGATTGGCCATTTCTTCATATCAACTGACGATGAAAATATTGCGAGCTCAAAACAATGCCTAATTTCACATTAACTTTTTTTTTTTAATCAACCAGAATTTCCTGTACTTATAAGTTTGTAATTAATCTGATGTCTTTTCTAACTTTGGTTTCCAAAATAGAGAAATAAATATTTTATTCCAATATATTTGTTTTATTAAAATAAAAGTGATAAATAAATTTTTAAATACACAAATAAAGTTTTTAGTTTCTTTAAAGTTTTTACAGGTGGGAGAGTGGATCCTCCAAAGTTAGTGAATGCATTTAATTGCATAATTGTACGTAATCAGATATCAAGTTGCAGGAATGTGATCTATATAAGAGAGTAGATTGCCTAATAACTTACTATAGAAAAGTAGTTTGCATAGTAAAAAAGTTTGACCACTGATCTATGTGTTATTTTAAGATTTATATGTCTATTTTAAGTATTATTTTATAATAATTACAAATAACAAAAATAACAGCCTTTTAGATAGGAATAAGAAAATTATAAACTTAATTCAATAAACTTTAATAAAAAGCACTTTTGGTATACACCCTTGTCAGTTCAAGTTCTATAATTCAAAAATATTTGTTTAAAATACATATATAAGAACTTATATACTCTATTATATATTCTATTATATATTATATATTTTATTACAGTGGTTTCCAAACTTTTTGTGCCTGCACCCCCCTTTTTTCATAAAAAATTGGCAGGCCCCTCATTTTCATAAAAGTCTAATTTTATAAATACTTTCCACTTACAATTTAATACAGGTAGGCATAATTCTCATTAAGTATATTGCTATTGTTTATTTATTTTTTCATTAAAATTGTCAAATCAATAATTTTCTTATCATTTGGAAGTATACTAATGAAAAGTTTCCAATATTAACTGATATTGCGCAAAAAATCTGCCATGTTTCAGATCAACATACTTGTCAGAATCCGCTTTTTCAATATGAATGTCATAAAAAATCAAGAAACCAAATTACAAATGATCATTTGGATGATTGTCTGCGATTGGCCACTTCTTCATATCAACCTGA
>AYEL01088307.1:0-37748 GCA_000484575.1 Olivierus martensii
CAGATTAAATAACATTCTCAAAACACATCTGAATGGAAAAAACACAGTGAAAGCCATCAACACATTTGCCATACCTATACTAACTTACTCCTTTGGAGTGATACAGTGGACATGGACAGAACTTGAATCACTTACAAAATACACAACGAACAACACTTACAAAATACCAGTACTATCACCCAAAATTTGCCATAGAAAGAACTACTCTTCCACGCAAGGAAGGTGGACGTGGTCCTATTGACAACCCACATTTACACAACAGACAGATCTATAATCTGAGAGTGTTCCTCATAAAAAAACAACATATATCACAACTACACAAAGCTATAGTCTTGGCTGATAGACACATAACACCATTAAATCTACAGAACGACACTCCAAACCAAATAGACAATACTGAACACATACAAGAAAAAAAAACATCCTGGTATAGAAAGGCATGGCAGACACCCACACGATCTTCAGAAACACTTCATTGACGTTAAAGCATCAAACAGCTGGTTAGCCAGGGGGGATCTATTTACTGAAACAGAAGGGTTTATAATAGCTATACAAGACTAGGTAATAAACATGAAAAACTACAGAAAATACATACTGAAAGACAGCACATTAACAAACAAAATATGTAGGAAATGCCACATAGCACCCGAAACGATTCAACACATTATGTTGCAAGCTACTTGCACAAACAGATTACCTGCACAGACACAACCAAGTAGCAAACATAATACACCAAAAGCTTGTAACCAAACACAAATTAATAAACACACTCACACCATACTACTAATACCTACCAGACACAATCCTAGAAAACTCAACACACAAGATGTATTACGACTGAACAATTCTAACAGACAAAACCATACACCACAACAGACCAGACATCACTCTCATAGATAAGCAAAACAAAGTTACCTACATTATAGACATTTCAATACCTGACACTCAACATCCAGGATGCATTCACCCAAAAAATTAGCAAATACACAGAACTCTCTCCTCAAGAGGATGCATTCACCCAAAAAATTAGCAAATACATAGAACTCTCACAAGAATTAAGTCTTTTGGGGAATGCAAAAGGTAGTCATAGTATCCGTCATTCTCTCCTTTACAGGAATAATCCCTCATACACTACACAAAAGCCTCAAAACACTAGTTCTACATCCCAAGACATACATAACATCTCTACTCAATACATCTACAAAAACATCTCTACAAAAAACATCTCTACTCAATACATGCAACATAGTAAGAAAGTTTCTTACACTGACATAGACAGTTAACTCACAATTAAACATCACAAGTAGCTATGTCTTGACTTGTGTGTCCGGACATAGCACAATTAAACATCACAAGTAACTATGTCTTGACTCGTGTCCGACATAGCTTTGATCCGGAATTACTCTGTGCTTACATTGATGTATTATAACATAATAATAATAATAATAATAATAATGCAGGTATTCTTCAGTTTATGAAGTATACTAGGAGTATAAAAACTGTTCATTAAGTGAAAATTTCTAAATCAGAAACTCATTTTCCATTAACTCCAATGTAAAAATTTTTAATTGGTACTTGGATACCAGAAAATCACTGCCATTTTACCTATTGATGTTAAAGCATTTCAAAGCATTACTATAAATATAATTATATATACTATAATATAATAGTTTATGATAGATTATATCTATTTAATCTATTACTTGCTATTCATTTTGAATTTCAGAACTGCTTAATGCCAAGTGACCTTTGAATTTAAGTTTCTTAAGGCAATAAACTTGCCAATTATTGTAATATTTTTTATTAAACAATAAAAATCAATATATTAACTCTTCTTCTATGATATAACTCATATGAAGTTAAAACAAAGCACTGACTTGTAAGAGCAGTAACTATTTATCATACTCACATTACATATAGTACAATTTACAAAAACTTTAATAAAAAAATATTTTTTATTGAGATTTCAATTCTTTTCAGTTTATATTAAGATAAAGAATACAGTATAAGTCAAACAGGAATTCTTTTTTCTAACTTAAAAGATGTTTATATCCTACTTAGATAGGATATAAACATCTTTATTATAGTTATTGTACAGTTACAGAAATGTTTTTGGTCTATCCAACCCTCATCAGTTGTATCTAAACTATATACATATATTATGTAAAACTTAATACCAGTTAAGAATATACAGAATAACTATAATAAAGATGTTTATATCCTACCTAAGTGCTAGAAAAAAAATTTTCATTTAAAGGTAGTGTAATTTTCGAACATTAGTCAAACAGGAAATTTGATGATTTAAAATGTGAGATGCTTACAAATTCTATAACTACAAATTTCAAAAAAGTGTATTACATTGGTGGCTACTATATAAAGTTTGAAAAAGATCAATTAAATCTATGAAAACATATATATGTTACCGGCAAAGAATGAAAAGCAGGCATTGTATAGAATGCCTAGGCAGTATATAGAATGCCTGGTGTTTTTAGGCAATGTGAAACAATTATTATTATATATACTTTTCCTAGGCATTGTATATAATACCTAGGCATTATATATATATATTTTAAAAGTATAAAATATATATATAATAGAAAACCTTACAAGGCATAAAAATATATATTTATATTTTATACTTTGCCTAAATGCTATTTAGGCAAAGTATAAAATACTCCTGCTCAGTGCCGCATCTAAGCTGATTGGACCAATTGCACCAATCTGGCCTTGCATTGAGGAAAAATGAAATCATGAAAAGACTAATAAATGAAGAATAATCATTTAGATTTACTATTATGGTTGGACTTTTATACTCCAGTCTTTGAACATCTAATTTTTGGAGAACCGCAAAAAGAAAAATTTTTTGGAAAAATTGAATGTAAATGAATTTGTTTTATTTTTCTCTCTTGGAACATATGGGGAAAAATTTTCTATTTAAATTAATTAACATTACTTTTGCAGAATTCAATATATTCTGAAAATATTTTCTAAGTATTCAACTAAATTAATGACGGATGAATCTTTTTTTAATTAGAATTAAGCACACTTACTATACATGAATGTTGCCAGAAAATAGCGAAAAAGTTTCATAGTTTAAATGAATAATAGAAGGTTATTAGTTGATCTTGGATTTATGACTGAGGTAGATGAAACTCGCATTTTTAATGTAAATATAAGACTGGAAGAGTCTTAGCCATAGGAAATGAGTTATATACTAAAATGATATGATATTCAACAAGTGAATCATTAATTCTGTTCTTATCAGAAATGATATCGATGGTTCTACTGTTATTATTGATGATTGATGAAGATATAGCCCATTGCAATAATTAGTTAAAAACATTTTAAGGTAAATCATTCAAAAAACTTCATAGATAAAATAAACTAATAACTTTCTATTATTCATTTAAACTGTGAAACTTATTTCAATATTTTATGACAACATTGATATATAGTAAGTGTGCTATGTATCTTTATAAAAAATTTAAAAGAATCAAAATTCTAGCAAAAGGAAGTCAAAAATATGATTTATTTACAATCAGAAATAAATGTTCATACTTAGACTAATTTGAGATAATAATATACAAGCATAAACCTTTATTTTAGACTTTTTTTTATTTAATAAAAAATGAAATAAAAATTTTTAAATATTGAAAATAATTTGTTTAATTTTTATATTTAAATGTATAATTTTATATTTAATTCATAATATAGTTTATAATATTTTTAAATGTATAATTTTATATTTAATTGATATTATTATTAATGGAATTAATAAAGTAAGTTAAATAAAAGTAAAGATATAAAAAGTTAATATATGTTCATATGTTTAAATTTTTTGTATTTTTTTTTAAATCAGAAACATGATGAAATTAAAACTTCTGATAATTTATGTAATTGCAAAAATGATAACACATCTAGTTTGATGCAACAAAATCATCATGAAAAACAAAAAACTACAAAATCTTTGATAATTGGATCACTTAAAAGATCACAAAAGAAGAAACTGAAAAAACAAAATACTTTTAATCCAGACCATTCTGTGGAAAGTCCAAAATTAATGAAAGTTCGAAAAAATAGTACTCATTCTATAGCAAGTTGTCCTGCAGTTGTTTCTACTGAAGAATGGACTGTTATTGATTCTGATAGTGATATTGAATATAAAGGAGGATTTCATGTATTAATGTCATGTTTTACTCTGGGAGGCTCATACAGACAAAAGAAAAAGAAAATAGCTGCAACATTTACAGAAAATGAAATATATATCCCATGTGAAAAAAGAATAGATACTCCAGAAAAGTGTGAAAATTCCAACAGCATTATAAATATGTGTACCAATCAAAAAGAAACAGAAAAATCAATAATCATTTCAGATTCTATTGTAAATCCAAAGGCAATAACATGTTGTACATCTCCCAAACAAAGTCTTGAAAATGTTGCTCTTAAGAATTCAGTAAGATGCATCAAAAGAAAAAAAAGAAAAGCACCATTACCTCCAAACTTATCTAATTCATCTGAACAAATTTGTCCATTAAATAATTCAAAAGAATTTAGCAAAATTGATGATTTACCAACAACAATAGGAAAATTATATACATTCAATAAAGCTCCAGTGAATCATCAACAAAGTACTCAAGTAGTATCCTCTGCAATTCAGAAAACAGAATTATCTGTAATATGTCAAGGAAAATATGCAAGAGTATTAGAAGAAAAGAAATTTAGTGATTTGAGTGATTACGATAAGAGAATCACCCCTAAAAAGCGTAAATCTCCCAAAAAAAAACCAGCTCCAAAGCCACCAGTTATTCCTACAAATAATTCTTGCATTGCTATAAATTTATCAAATAACTTAGATGAAATTGTAAACTTTAAAGGAAAACAACCAAATGAATATTCAGAAAGCAGTTTACTTAGAAATACTGTTAATAATAATAATTTATGCATTTGTAATTGTGCAAGTTATAAACAACATACTTTTAACTATATAAATATTCCTCATTTTGTTTGTCCTGATTTAGAAAAAGATGCAGAAGCTTATAATGTTACTGTTTTGGGTTATTTCAGTATTGGTAGAAAAAATGAAAATTCCAAAGAAGAAATAAAATTTCATAAGAATGGTTTTCAATCCTTTTGTCAAAACGAATCTGAAGAATGTTTCTTTGACAATTCTAACATAAATCAAAAACACAAACAATTTATAGTACCTTTAAATCAAAGACGAAAATGTAATTGTAATTATCCACGCCAAATTGAAAGTATGCAGAATAATTTTGAAGAAAAGCAATTTAACGAATATTCTAAAGAAAAATTTAATTTATGTGCTAATCATCATAAATTCAACAATTCTGTTTTAATGTGTTCATGTTCAAATTCACATAGTATAGTAAATGAAAATGAATTGTCAAAAGATGATAAATATGTTTCTGATGATCATAGAAAACGGATGTTTGCTAAGAATCAAAAACAAAATCCTTCAGCAATAGATTGTGCTTTTAATAATAGTAAAAGTAAATCTTCCCTGAAATTAAATGAATCTGAACCATTTATTGGACTTGAAGAATTAATTAAATCTAGACCAAGTGTCAGTGATTTTATTGCTGCATTTAATTATTTAACCCAGAGAAATTCAGATTTAGATTTAACAAATATTAAAATTTCTTCAGAAAATAATTATAAAAAACTGGATAAAATTGAAGAATTTGCTTTGGATGACAATGATTATGATTTAAAATCACTTCCTACAAAATGGAAATATGCCCCAATGGATTTTCATATTAATAAAGTCAAAGCAATGAAATTAGAGAAAATGCACAAAAATATCAAACCTTTGAAAAGTTGTTTAATCAATAAAAATAATAAAGTAACTTTTGAAAATGAGACAAAGTCAAATGAATCAAATAAATTAAATTCAAAAGAATCAAAAATTGATATTATTCCAAAAGTACCATACAATTATTATGTAGCTGCTCATAAACATGCGAGAAATCAAGAATACTTCAATCAGAAAGATAGAGTCAAGAAAAATAGTTTTAATAAATATGATCCAGAGACAACAAAAGCTTATCCAGATCGAAAAATAATAATGAATCCTAATTATAGGAAATCATATCGAGCTCCACCAATACCTGATTCTAAAAATTATCAAAAATTACATTTATCAGGTCAGATCAGAAAAAGTAAGTTTATTTTTATCAATTTAAAGTAAAATATCAATTTATTAAATTATAAATAACAATCTGAATAATTACAGAACATTCTTTAGAGAAAATTGATGAATATGAAATGATGCCAAAAAAATATGCTGGAAAAATTTGGCAAGTTAATTTTAATTTCATATATTTTAATTAAGCTTTTGAAATTTTATATAAATTTATCAATATATAATCTATAAAAATTACAGATTTCTATAACTAAATAATAAATTTAAAGATTTCTATAAATAAATAAAGGAGACACGCACAGTATATCCAGTAGTGGATGAAAATTCAAAGGCTAAAAGTCAATGATATTGTGAGACTCGCCGGCCCGCATGTAAGACCCAAGGACAATATTGACAGGCATTGGCCTAAAATGCGGTATAAAAGCGCGTGTGTAAGGATAGGTAATGAGGTTCAAGCAAATCGATCAAAGACTACATTCTACTAGAATAACTTCCTTTTTATTAAATCGAGAGATTTCCATCATTGTAAACATAACATTTTGTCAACAGAGAAAGATACCTATTTCGTTGTTAGTCCTTTCCAGCAAGTTTCTTGAAGAGTAACACAAATTATCGTCGTCGTAACTGTCTTTAGTCCTTATTACACTCACTAAAAGTCTTCATGGGATGATTGATGATTGAAGAAGATATTAAATAGAATCCAACAGTTAAAACGTTTTGTTTCATGTCTCACTTCCGACTGGGTGTAAAAATAGCCAAACCGATTGGAAGATGAGTAGTTTCGTTATAAACTGGGTGAACAGGGAGAGCAGAGAATAGATGATGAGTCAATATGTCGGAGACCGGGAGATTAGGTACTTGAGAACTAGGACGTTTTGACCAAAAATCCGGCTGTTGTGGAATTGGCCCTGATGAAGGGTGGAATCCACTCTTAAATAGAGTGATGATAATGTGACCTTTTCTCTCACCTTTCTCCCAGGGAGAGACAGGATGTTTTCAGCTTAACAACTCAACCTACCAGGTATCAGTTTCTCCCTTTTTCGACTTAACACCTATACGTAAACATAGTTCGCAATTTAATATTATCAGGGACAAAAGTTTATGAGATGGTTGAAATATGACGCAGTGCATTGCTGTATTTCGCTATATTTATTTTAACAGTGTGTCACTCCCCCCTCTGTTAAATTCTTTTCTACATCTATTTCTCTTGTTTTGTCTTAATTGCAACAGAGAAAAACTCAGGTGGGGAGTGACAAGGTACAGACATCCCACGCCCGATTCTCCTCAATATTGATAAATATTTATAGAAGTCTTTAAAAATTTAACTTTATAAAAGCAATTATTTTTCAACTTATCAATTCTCAAACTTCTTAAAAAAAGATTTATTAAAATTTTATAAAAATTACAAAACATCATAAAATAATTTTTTTAATTTAATATTTTAACAGATTTTTCCATTTATTAATCGTTTGAATTTTACTTTATTTGCAGATGTATTTATTGTCATTCAAATATTAACTAAAATAATGAAAGTTTGAGAAAATGACCAATATCTTTATAAACTATATTATATCACTAATAATAATTCAACATACAGTACATTTTTAATAAAATTATTATTAAAATTTAAAGAATCAAACATTTACCTTTAAATATACTTTAAATTAATACAAAATGTTAATATGACATGATTATCCTGTTAAATCTCATAAAAATTCATTAATTAGTTCAAAATATATTTTGAGAGTCAGAAATAAAAAATATATTAAATTTCAGAAATTTGAATGCATGCTATTTTTAAATGGTTACAACTGTGAGGTCATGGTATTGAGTCATCTTTAATGGCCAAACAAAATTACAAAATTTAATCAAAATCTACTGTTTAATTCAAAAGTTGTTAGTGGGAAACATAACAGATAGGTAATTACAGTCCATAAGAAGAGCACTTTTAGCAGTGACGTTAACAAACAAATTTTATTAAAACAGTAAGTAAAAACGTTTTCAATGCTCAAGGCATCATCTTCAGTTACAAAAATATATGTACAAAATACTTAAGAATACAAGCAGTTCTAAAATTATGTACATGTATTTTTGTAACTGAAGATGATGCCTTGAGCATTGAAAACGTTTTTACTTACTGTTTTAATAAAATCTGTTTGTTAACATCACTGCTAAAAGTGCTCTTCTTCTTGACTATAATTATAATAAGTTAAGCAGTGTTTTTAGTTTTGTCATTTAATAACAGATAGGATGACAGTTTATAATTTTCACTTTTCTTTGGAAAATAAATTAAAAAATATCATCAAAATTCATATAAACCAGAGAATTGGATGATAATTTTTAGAATCAATTATATATATATAATAATTTTATGATCTCTTGATTGTTATAAATTATATATTTTTGCTTATGCATAAAATAGGTCCTATTTTTACATTAAAATTGCTAATGAACAATAATAATGAAATTTTCTTTATATCTTTTGATAAAACTAGAGCTTCTATTTATAGATATAAAAAAAAAATTAGCACGATATTTTTGTAAGAAAGATATATGACATGCAGAATATTCGTGAATCTGCTAAGTTATAGTGGTTCGACTGCAAAAGGGATATCCAGCCAACCACGTTTCATATTAATGTATATGATTCGTACAATTACTATACAATTCATTTTTAACTTTTCGCGGCACACCGTCAAAGGTTTTAGCTACACTAGTGTGCTTTTTCAGTCCGATATTATTAATACTTTATGATGTATATCTGCTACTAATCTTCAATAAATTAATCAAAACTGTAAATCCTTATAAAATTGAAATCTTAATTATAGTAAAATTATATTACAAATATTGTAAAATATGTTCATTACAAAGATTAATAAATATCATACTGAAATTGAATTGACCAATCACTGAATTTTTTATGACATCACCATCATAAGTACAAGTGGTTGTAAGTCAAGGCCTATTTGCATATAATTTTATCATATAATCAACTTTTAAATATATATATTACATATTTACAGTCTACATTCTTTAAATTTATAAGTACAGTGGTACCTTGGTTAACAACTGTAATCCATTTCAGGATTACCATCGTTATTCAAGGTGCGATTTCCCATAAGATTTAATTGAAATTTGATTAATTTGTTCAGGCTCCTTCCCACAACCATAATATTAAAAATGCAGATAAAACTCATTTAAAATGTTTTAAAAATATGGAAAATATTTATTTATTATATTTGCAACAAAAAAATTAACATTAATAAAATGAATTGTTCATGAAAACAATTTTTAATTATCAATCTTCATCAGAAGGACAATTGGGTTCACTTCAGAGATTTTTTACAAACAAACCCAGAAACACTGATTAGCAGCTTATAGATTCAACAATTATTATACAGTTAAAATTTGATTTTGCCTTTTGATGGCAAATGAACAGTGACATGCACTCATCTCTATATGAACTGTAGGATCTCGGACAGACTTTTTTCTTCTAATGAAATCTGAAACTGTGACATCGCACCACTTGCAGGTGTCAAGTAATATATAACACAAACAAACAAAATAGAATCAGACTTTGTTTGCGGAATTAAAAATAATAATAATCTAGAAATCATCTTTAAGAAACTAAAAACTAGTGAACTGTTGCACATCTATTTTTAATTAATTAAATAATTTGATTTCATTACTATATGTTGATTATCATTTACTTAAATATATTTTTATATGGTTATAATTTTATTAATTTTAATAATGATATTGTCTGATTTGAATAGATTGTGATTTAAAAAATAATTATTAACAACTGAGCTAATGAATCATGTTATGTGATGACAAGCTATTTTACAGAGCTCTATTTTGTTGGAAGTTCACATAATCAGGAGTCGTTAACCAAGACATTTTTTTCTTACAACCACTCATTGCTAGCCAAGTATGTCGTTATCTGAGGCCATTGTTAACCAAGGTACCACTGTATACCTCACTTAATGTACACATATATTTAATGTATTTCACTATAATGTACAGCCAATTTTACTATCCATCATTGCTATAATATACCTACATCCATCATTTTGAAACTGACATAATATTCTGTGACAATATTAACAATATAACCAAAGAAGACTAGAAAGAAGTCTAGGTTGCAGACACATTAGATATCATACATGGAACCATATATTTAGTTCTTTCGAAATTTATACTGGAAACAGTGTTTTCAAATTTGATATTGAATTTTGGAACTAAAATTTCGTTGGTGTCTTTATGACATTTTTCAAAACTAGGTTTGTCACTGATAAACATTGAATTACTTTACCTTCCATTTTTTTTATATAGGCACAGAAAGTGTATCATTTAGTGAGCCATTTCTTTTAAAAAATTTTTTAAATAAAACATTTCTTGTGTCTCAGCATGTGATTTTATTGAATACGTGTGACTGAGTGTCTTTTGTGTGATGTTTGAGCAAGAAATTTGATTTATCAGTATTTTTTTGAGAAATATTGCTGAAAATAATCTGTTTTAAATCACAAAAAATTATGTAGAAAAAAATTTTTGTGAAACATATTGCAATTTTCATACCACATTGAATTTTATTAAAAAAAATTTTAAAAAAATATTAATTTTCATATTTTGTAAAGCCTTATCGACCAAGTCTCAACTCGATAATCTAGGATTAACTTCACGTATTTACGGATTAATCATGTATTTTAGATAGAATTTATAAAAATCCTTATGCGAATAAGTCAAATAGAATTAATTTCAGAGATGATTATTATATTTAGGGGCCCCATAGCCTTGCTCGTCCTAGGGCCCCCAAAAATGCAAATCCGCCGTGTGTATGTGTGAGATGTCATTGTAGTGTAGCAATGAGTGGCCACAAATATTCCAATGTACAATGTAACAGTAGGTGATGTCCCAGAACATCATCAGTGTGTGACATCAAAACAGTTTCATATGTGATGTAACAATTAATGATGCCTAGGACATCACCAGTATGTAATCTCACAATAGTTCCAACATATGATGTAAAAACAGATAACATCCCAGAATGTCCCAGTACTTGATGATGATATGATGTACAATGGTTGATATCATGAAATATCAATGTGTGAAGTCACAAAAGTTCCAATGTATAATATCATTATGACATCATCACCATACCCAAAGTTTTGATTTTTTCCAGCTCTACTTATAAATAGAATATCATTTGTAACTATCAGAAAATCTCACAAACCAGAAACTAATCTCCCCCTACAAATGATGTGCCAAAAATTTTTGGGCAATGCCAGGCACATTGGCTAGTATACATATAGACATCTAATAACAGTATATAATAGTTTTGTTTACAAATGAAAATTTAACATTTTATCCTGGAATTCTCATTTAATAAAATTATTCTATGTTTCACTTATAAAGAAGTAAAAATAAACTGTTTATGTCAGTCAAATAAATTTAATGAAAATTAGCAGTATTAAAAAATATAAAAGTTGACATGGAATGATTCAATCATTCAAATTAACTTTAAATTTAAACTATGTTCTAAAAAACAAATATAAATGAAGAAAATTAGCAATATATATAAAGAAAGATTGAAAGAAAGGTCCTAAAAGTATCTCTATAAAATTATAATTTTATAGAGATACTTTTAGGACTTTTATGTAGATTGACTTTTATAACCTTGGAATTCAAGGACTAAGTGATTCAGAAGTTGAATATATCCAGATTTATGGATTTCTACTGTCAATATTTATTATAGTCCTTGAATTCCAAGGTTATAAAAGTCAAAGTGATTCAGAAGTTGAATATATCCAGATTTATGGATTTCTACTGTCAATATTTATTATGTCATTATTTATTATCATAATAATCTGAATTTTTGTTTGTTTGTTCTGTTGGTAAGGAATGTGTGCAATGGTCAGATGCTATTAGTATATCAGATCACTGCATATGGATTTGTAAGCATGTGAATTGCATTGAATAATCATATTATATCATTATCATAAATATGAGTGGCCATAAATTGATTACATTTTAAGTTGAAGATGATCTGTATTTAAAACAACAAGCATATGAAAAAATTACATTGATCTAGCACATGGATATGCAAGGTTAAAATGTTGTTACCCTGCATCTCTTGCTAGATTATTTTATATATGGCTTACTAATGAAATTTCTGGTTTCTCATTTGTAATAATAATAATCACTTATTGTTTTATATATGGTTTTGTGGAATAGTTTGTTTTTTGCTTATCTATTGTATTTATTTATTTTTATTTTTTCTATTATTTTTTTCCCTCCCACATTGCTGGTAATCAGCCTGTACTAAAATTTATATGTAATTATGTATAAAGTAATTGATGGCATTAGGTAAGTAGAAATTCTGTATATATAATATAATTGCCATTTTAATAAAGATAGTAAAATCTTATAAATCTGGTATTTGAAAATATGTGGGATAACCAAAATTCCAGTATTTTTTTCATTATGACATTCATTTCATTATTTATTCATTTTTTTTTTCATTTTGTTGTGGAATAGTGATAGATTTCAATGAATTTGAAGACACCAATCTTTCGAATGTACAAAACAAACATCAGTTTTAGCTCGAAATCTTCTTTTCATCAAAATTCACATATGTTATATTTTAATCACTGAGAGAATAATTTGAAATGAAATAAATAGAAAACAGTGTTCTCCCCAAGACTTATCAGCTGGGTATGTCTCCAGGTTGATTTTATTGACTATTTGGCTAAAATTTAAGTGATTCACACAGTATTATACGATACTGTCTCCTGATATCAATATTAAATCATACAGTAAAACTTGTTTATAACAACCACAGAAACAATCCGACAACATGGTTATAATGAGTAAATACTAATTCCAAGTTTGATCTATATATACAGGGTGATTCAAAAAGGTTGTACCAAAATTTGCAGACTTGTAGATGATAAAATTCTGAGTAAAAAAATCTAGTCGCGTTTTCTGATTTGAGGCTTCGTTTAAAAGATATAATGCGTAAAAGTTTTGTGACATCATTTCCGGTTTAGTCAACAACTATTTTTAAAATATGCTTATTTGTATTTTTAAAATCATCTATAAATTTTAACTACTTAAAAACTATATTTAAAAATCATAGTCTTGAAAACAGATTGTTTATTAAAATGCTACCAATTATTTAAATGAAACGTAATTGTTTTATAAACATAGCATTCATTTTGGAACAGCAATTTAACATTTAAAAATGATAATGTTCGAAAATGATTGCTATGTTTGTAAAATAATTACATTTCATTTAAATAATCGGTAGCTATTTTAATAAACAATCTGTTCTTGATGCTCTAAATTTTTTTAGGATAGTTTTTAAGTAGTTAAAATTTATAGATGATTTTAAAAATACAAATAAGCATATTTTAAAAATAGTTGTTGACTGAACCGAAAATGACATCACAAAACTTTTACGCATTATATCTTTTAAACGGAGCCTCAAATCAGAAAAAGCGACTAGATTTTTTTTACTCAGAATTTTATCCTCTACAAGTCTGTAAATTTTAGCACAACCTTTTTGAATCACCCTGTATATATTTATTTACATATAAAAATTTCTTGCTTATAATGAGCAATTTTGTGCTACAACAAGAAAAATCTATCTTATTTAAAGAACAAATTAAGTAATTTTTGGTGTAATTGGTTATAATAATATATGAAATATTAAATATCAATGATGTATCTCAGAAGAAATATCTGAAATATATATACATACCAAATTTTCAGATATGTTATTTCATTAATTAACAATACCATCAATTTGATAATATACTTTTTAATTTAATTGTGATACTTAAAAGCTATCTCTCACTGAATTGAAACTGAAGAATTCAAATAGTAAACTACTCAACATGATACTGATTTGACTTATGTTTTGAACTTGCATTTCAAACACTGTTATTAAATGTAATGAAATTTTGTGTACAAATTTCAAAAAATAAAAACATCAATCTTGAAAATAGGATGGATTTTAAATTTCAGCCTGAAATAACTGCCATACTAGCTTGAGCATACAATCAGTACTGCTGACAAATGTAATCCAAATAGCTGATATTACATGGAAATTTTAAATAAAAAACCTTGAATCTATGAAAATGATATGATAGTTTTTCCAGAACATTTATTAATGCACTACAATGCATCAGAACTGGGACTATCTCAGAATTTTCTGGGACAAATGGTCATATTATTTAATTTCATTCTTATATTCTATATGAGATAAGATGATAATCACTTAATTATGTATACCATTCTTAACAATTATTTTGTGATTTGATTCTGAATATTTTATATTTATCTCTTATTTATTGAATTTATATTTTTCTGTATGAACTTTTGACCTGAAACAAGTGCCCCGCTTGTCTGAGTCTGAAGTCAGTACTGACACCAAATAACTGATATCACATGGAAATTAAAAAAAAATAAAAATCTTGCATCTTGAAAACAGGATGGTTTTTATAATTTGGATCATTTTCCAGGACACGTACTGATGAGAGACATTGTATCAAAATCCAGGAAAAATGATGATCACCCTATGTTAGAAATAAAAGCCAAAAATTACTACCTGATTCAACATCACTCATAAATAATATGAAAACATAATTTGCTATAAATTGTAAACAACTAAATCCATAATGTTGTATGTAATTATAATTTAATATAAATATAATTTAATATAGGCAGCCTAAAGATTAATTTATATATGATAATTGTATATTTAAATTTAAATTTGTAATATAGAATAATCTCCATTTTACAATAATTATGAATTTAAATAATGTTCAAAATGGGACTGAAGATGGCTTAATCAAGTTGAAAGTGTTATCCTAAATATTGTTCATTTATATAAATTAAATAAATGTTTAATTCTTGCCAAAATGATTGTTCTTTGAATAATAATCATAATATGAGAGATGTGGAGCAATATGATTTATGGCAATGTATTATTATAAATAAATATTTAATTAAGAAACGGTTTAATAACAGAAAAATTTTTTCAGGGTGAGCTTATATATAGAAGATAAATCATCTCATAAAGGTTTAATTCCATTATTAATTTCACCGACAATGACTTTAGGTATGCTTAAAGAAAAAGTAAGTAAAGATTATTATCTATTAAGCAAATAATTATTATATATAATTTGTTTTCTTATTAGCATATGTATATTAACAGTTAGAAAGACAGTTGGGATATCCAAAAAATCTTCAGCGTTGGATTCTTGGCAAAAGTTTTGCAACAGATGATAATTCAACTCTTGCTGAATATAATGTTGTTGAAGAAGGTTGTCCAGTATTTCTTTATATGACTGAAAAAAATCCACGTAATGACTACGAAAATTTTATATATGATCAGAATAACAAAGTAGATGACACAATTATAGAAGAAAGTGAGAGTGATTCAGATATAAGCATAGATTCAGATAGTGGTACTGTGATATTGGCAAGTGATACTGATATGTTAAGTGAATCTTCTGAATCTTCTGGATCAAAGTCAATTGGTAAGAAATTGATTTTGTTATTTATAATATAAACAGTTTTAATCAGAAAAAACATGTTTATTAGGATCCAAATTAAAATAAACTTATCTTTAATAATGGAGTATAGTTTCCAAATAGAGAATAGTTTCCAGTACTTAAAAGTACTGGAAACTATTTGAACCATTCCATTCATTAATTATCAAATAAAGTCTATAATACAGTACTTTTTGCAGTAAATTGTTACTGCAGAAATGAATGTGCTATATTATAGACTTTAATTTATTTGAGTAAAAGTACTTTTGGATATTATAATCCCTCTTCAATCACATAACAGAAAACAGAATACAGAATAGAATATCAACATAAATTAAAAATTTTATTGTGTAATAATATGTAATGATTACAAAATTATGCTGTGTGAAACAAAACTATATAATATTACATTACACACAAATAATAATATACAGTAGGTCCCTGACTTATATGATTTTGACTTATGTAATTTCAGAGATATATGGATGTGTAAGTCTTTAAATTTTTGTTAAATTTCCATAAAATGCTAATGAAAAATTCAATAAACAATTTACATTTTTGCAAAAATATCAATTATGGCTTTAAATTTTTTATCTATGTTTAAAGTAGATTCATAAATTTCATTTGGCCATTCATTTGCTAATGTCCTCATTTGTGTATATTGAATTTTAGTATTATTGGACTTATGAAGTTTTCAATTTATGCAAAATTTTGTTGAATGACTTAACCATATAAGTTGGAAACTTACAGTTCCAACTTATATGATTAAGTCATTTAAGAAAATTTTATCCTCCAAGGTAACTATTTTTCTGTTAAATAGGTATCTCGGAGGGCAATAAAAACGAGAATGAAAAAGATAACATCCCATATATCATGGAAAGCTGCAAAATGGTTTCTGGTTGCTAATTAAGAGAAGACCCTCTAATTCCCCTTAAGGCCTTAGAGGAACTGACTAAATCAAATCCTAGTGTCCAATCCGTACTTTCACATGATGCAGCTGTTAGTACTCAATGTTTATTTAACATGAGGAATGGACATGGATGGGCTCACACCAACCCGATTGGCCCAGCATGGTGTGTTTTGGCTAAAACTTTCAAGCATAATGAACAGTTCAACAAATCTAAGGCCCTCAGTCCCTGGCGGCTGGAATGTCCCTGCTGACGGCAGCAAGCAGGTGTACAGGAAAGCAGAGGGTGCGAAGAATCACCAGGTCAGCTGCCATGGATTTTATTTAGCAACTTACAATTGCAGAACCCTTAGTACTGAAGGAAAACTTCTAGAAATTGAAGAGGAACTAAAACACATTAAATGGGATATTTTAGGTTTAAGTGAAGTTCGACGTAAAGGTGAAGAATTATTAGAATTAAAAAGTGGAAACCTTTTGTATTATAGAGGTACAAATGATGGAAGATGCAGTGGAAGTGGATTTTTGATAAACAAAAGAATAAAGGACAACATTATAGAGTAACAGTAGTTCAGACAGAGTCTCTAGACTGGTTTTAAAAATATCCAAGAGATACGAATTTCAAATTATTCAAGTTTATGCCCTTACTACAAGCCATATGGATGAAGTTGAGGAATTTTATGAAGAAATAGAGAAAATTAGAGGAAGAAAACAACAATTTACTGTTATAATGGGAGATTTCAATGCAAGAGTTGGCATTCAGTTACAAGGTGAATCAGCTGTTGGTAAATTTGGAGAAGGAATTAGAAATGAATGTGGACAAAGATTAGTTGAATTTGCAGAGAGTGAGAACTTATTTATCATGAACTCCTTCTTTAAGAAAAATCCAAAAAGAAAGTGGACCTGGCATAATCCAGGTGAAATTGACTATATTCTAACAAGCAAAAAGGATTTAATTGAAGATTGCACAGTGTTGAATAAGTTTAATACAGGTAGTGACCACCAAATGGTTAGATGCAAAGTGCATATCAATATAAAATTGAAAGAAAAAAAGATGTTTTAAGGACCCAGAAGTGGAATTGATATTGGTAAGTTAAAAGTAAACCAATAAAAGATTCAGGTAATCTATTAATGAATTACAATAGTAGAATTTTTCCAAGACTATGAAGAGCCTAAACAACTTTTTAAAAATCAATATAGTATACTGTATTTTATATTGATTTTTTTAAAAATCAATTCTGCATTGAATTTTGTGTTTTTAAATTACACACACAAAGCATAAAAACTTAAAATTCTTGCCTTCTAATGATATAAAAACTATTGTAGATCTTTTCTGTAGATTTTGAAAGATTCAGGTAATCTATTAATGAATTACAATACTAGAATTTTCCAAGACTATGAAGAACCTAAACAACTTTTTAAAAATCAATATAGTATACTGTATTTTATATTGATTTTTTAAAAATCAATCCTGCATTGAATTTTGTGTTTTTAAATTACACACACAAAGCATAAAAAACTTAAAATTCTTGCCTTCTAATGATATAAAAACTATTGTAGATCTTTTCTGTAGAGATTTTTTGATAAAATTTGTACAAAATTTAAACTGAAAAATTTCTCTAAGAGTTTGTTAAGTGTATTAAAAAATTGCCTTTCATACTGGATTACAAAGTGATAATAGTTGTATTGCATTATTATATGAAAAAATTATTATTGTTTAAATTATTAGAAATTATGATGCAGAAATTTGCAATATCATTAAAATGATATTTAAAAATTTCTATTTAAATGTTATAATTAATAGATCATTGCATGAAACTATAATTTTAAAACTTACTATTCCATTCTTATGGCAGTGTAAAATGTCTTTCCATTGTTTACAGTTTAAGGATCTGGTGTTGATGATGGAGGGATTGGTGGGATGGGACCCTGAAGAAAAAATTCTTGCTATGGATTCTAAGCATCATATCATAATCATTACATAATACAAGAATAAGGTAAGCTAAATAAAGTTCTACATATCATATGGAAATTTATAAATTATTATAATTCAGTTTTATTTACCACACCACTTGGAGGTCTCCAACCACAGCCTGGTAGAGGTAGTCCATCAGGACCAAGAGGACATGGTGCGTCTAATCCTGGAACTCCCTATTCAGTTTAGCAACATTATTTCATTTTAAAAAATATGTATGCATAGGTATAAAGAATATATGATATTGAAAAACTAAAACATACATTCAGATTCTAAAAAGAAAGATAGTTTTGAAAGAAAGTCTGGGTAAAAGCAATATATTCGTGCAAACTATGCATGCAAGGATTTTACTGCATGTTAGAGAAAGTACAAATAATGCTGAATAGAAATCAAATAAAAAAATTAAAAAAGTAGGAGCATGCATGGCAGACATATCAACTGTCATGAGGAAATTGAATTCTTTCTTGCCAGTATAATTTCTACAGAGATAATAGTATTATGCTACTAAGGCATAGATATAGCGCTACAGAAGGCATGCCAGCCTACTTTGTACAGTTAGGTAGCATGGGGATTCATGTAGCGGCACACTGAAACACACAAGCACATTAAACAACAAAGAAATGCCAATTTCAGTTCCAGATATTCCAGAATTGAAACCAAGTTTTCACATGAAATTTTTAAAATGCCAAAAAATCTTTTTAAGTATATTTAACTGGTTTCAACTCTGTATGAATGAAACTTCTGTAGCAAATACTAGATTCTACAAGTCACAAGGCAAAGGCTGCACATAGACTCATGCACATCAATGAGTTATTTGCAGCTATCATTCTAATCCCCTTTTAATTCAGAAACAATAAAGAATATTTGAGAGACAATGCTTTGCTGATCATAATTCTAGCTTGATTTGCTAGTTAGTAGAAAAGAGGGAAATACAAGGGACACATATGGAATTAGACATGTAAAATAAAGCATGTCACACCTGATCACCCTTGTCTCCCTTCTCTCCCCGCTTCCCTTGTTTACCACGTGGTCCCTGGAAATGATAATACTTATGAAGAAAAAAAATAATTCATACATTCAGTGTTTTCCTAGGATTATATTTGTGAATATAGCAGTTTTTTTTAGTGCTTATCAGCTTATATTATGAAAATGCAACAACAGAGATCAGTACATCTACTTAATTGGACCACAATAACTTTATTTAAATGATTTAATTGTTCAAATTTTCAATAAAGATTAAAATAGTCAAATTTTAAAAATGAGTAATATTAGAGATTTTTGATTGGACATGGATTGATGTTTATAAGAAAATCTAAATTACTTTTATATTTTTATCTAAATCAAATATAGTCATAAAAATTGGTTCAGTTTAGACTTATGTTCTATAGAAATAATTTGCTTCATTTCAGTATCAAAAATTAAAATATACAATATATTATTTCATGAAATTGTGATTGAATTCAAATTTTGTATGGGCGATATTTATGACTACGTTGAAAGACTATCATTCAGACATAATAATTACATCTATTTCTTCATTTAAAAGTAAAACTGCTATAAAACAGACTACCAAACTCAAATTTTGTATTGATCAATAATGATACATTATATAAAAACTTATTAAAAAGCTGAAATGCACTAAAAATTCATGCTATGCATGATTTTTCACTAATTTGTTATTTATAAAAGTTATTCCCCGTTATTTATTTATATCATATATAATTTTTATTTTATTAATTCTGATTAAAATTATGAGAATTAAAAACTTAAATTATTATTTTCAGATAGAAATTGGTAATTTATAAAATTTGCACTTTTCTCATTTTAATATAATATGATCAAGTTTTAAACTTTAATGCTATTAATTAAATATATATATTTAGGACATGATCCCATGCTACCTCCTGGTAAGTGTTATATCACAATTCTTGATTTGTGATGTCCATGACAATTAATGTCGTCTGCCAGCTAAAATAACTTACCAGTGATATTGTAGAAATGGTTTAATACTTAACATTCAAAAATTCCCATAAAATTAGAATAACAATAAGATACTAAAATAAACACATTTTGTTAAAAATTTCTAAATTTTTATGGTTTTGCTTCTTTTTTTATAACCACATAATTCAAATGAATGTTCTATATAGTTTAATAATTTTATTTTCATTGGAAAATCGTTTTTTATTACATCATTTGTAGAGAATTATTAGGAAAGAAAAACAAATATATAAAAATAAGATTATTTTATATTATCAAAGTTTTCTAATCATATTTTTTTTAAATCTTATTGTTAATAGATCATAAAGTCTCTTAACAACAAAAGTTATGAAAATAATTTTGCATTCATAAATAAATCAATAATCCATAAAACATTCAGCTCATAGAGCAGGCAATAACACACTCAAGTTCATTAAAACATATAAACTTTAATTAAAATACTTTTGGCTTTATCCAGCCCTCATCAGTAAAAATTACAAACAACACCAAAAAGAATACATTAAATACCGTTATACATTCGAAATGTATTCTAATTCATAAAAATTCTAAAATTGAATAAATATTAAATTTTAATTTTCAGACTATGGCATATTATGTCATAACTCCTGGCGCAAAAATAAAAACCCATCTAATGCCTTTCAATAATATCACTATTACTCCCTATTTATAATGATCTGTTCGACACGTATTCCGCGTCTGTTTCTTCGATGCCCTAATCTTACGTCTATTTTCTTTCAATAATACCACTATTACTCCCTATTTATAATAGATCTGTTCGACACGTATTCCGCGTCTGTTTCTTCGATGCCCTAATCTTACGTCTATTTTTCTCGCATTCCCATGCTGCACTAACTTTTTCTGGTTCATTATAATTTATAACGTTCAACTCTTTCAATTTATTAGAGAAAATTTCAATAGTCTCAGCCACCCTAATTTTATGTGGATTGTCAACAACTTTAATCACTTTGGTTTGATCCCAATTCGTAGTGGCATCATAATTCATCAATCTCTGAGCAATGGCAGTATTACCTTTCTTACCTTACGCATCAGCTTTATGCTCTTTCACTCTCTTCTTAATGGATCTATACGTAGACCCAATGTATATTTCTTTTTTCTCTGTATCCCGATTCGTTATCAGTATCTCATAGACACCTGGTAGATTCATTGGATTTCTCCTGGATTTATCATTTCTAATTATATTAAAAACATTATTTGTTCTCCTAAAGGCTATCTTCCTTCCTGTTGCATGCTCTAATTTCTTCCTATGTCTCAGGAGAAAAGGATTCGCTTCCATAGCGAACGGTAATTGTTTAAATTCTTCTCTAGTTCCAATCTCCTCAGCGGTACTCCGATTTCTCTCTTTCTCTTTCATCTTCTTCCATAACTTCCAAATCATATTAGGATGATAGTCATGTCTTTCAGCTTGTTTTACAATCCATTGTATTCTTGTTGCATGCTTTCCCAGGTGGTACAATGGATGCTGATCCTATACAACAGGGTCTTGAATGCTGCCATCTTCACATGCCATTGCTCTTTAGAGTTATTATATATGAACAGAGGTACATATATATCTTTCCTAAATATACTAGATGGTACAATGGGTGCTGATCCTATACAACAGGGCCTTGAATGCTGCCATCTTCACATGCCACTGCTCTTTAGAGTTATTATATATGAACAGAGGTACATATATATCTTTCCTAAATATACTAGTTTGGTATTCACCTCTTTCAATTTTAATCTTCAGGTCTAAGTAATTAATTTCGTGTTCATTCTCTTTGATTTTCTTCAGTTTCAGGCCCAATGTATTATCTTCAAAAAACTGCTCTATATTCCATGGGATTTTTCTCTTCTCTCTTATTAATAAGAGAGAAGAGAAAAATTCCATGGAAATCATCATCACCTTTTATGGTTTATTAATATTGAGCAGTATATAGTAAAGATGTCTTTAAATAAATCAATATATAAATATTTGGAAATAAATTTCATCTTTTTTTATTTTATTGATTGTTTTGCTTATCAAATAAATGATTTAATACAAGATTTATAAGACTATATTCAGCATCTTATAATATAATATATAGAATGTTATTCTATACTTTTTATTATAAGACACTGAAATATAAAAATAGTAAAAAAGATTAAAAGTGAAATTTATTCAAATAATTGAGTTTGTATTAGTAAAGTCAATACTTCAGTGATTTTAGCACTTATAGTAAATCTTATTTTAATTTTTTTTTTTAATTATATTTGTAGATATTCCTTTAATTATGAACATATTGGACTTATAGCTTTTGTTTGTATGTCAGGATATTCATAACTTAAAATTTACTCTTAAACCAAATCCATAGACAATGAATACATTACAGACACTGTAATATACAGGGTGAAGAAATACTTCATCGTAAAATTTTATGTACTGACAGGGGAACTTGAAACAAGTCGAAAATGTCTAATGAACATATGGTCTAAATGGCACTATTTTCGAGTTATAACCTTTAAAGCTAGTCAATCACCATCGAGTACACAAAAGCGTCATGATGCATTACTCTCCTTCTTACTACCCCAAGAATAAATAAGAGAGCGACGCATCTTGGCAACGCGATGCGTCACGATGTTTTTGTGTACTTGATGGTGATTGGCTATATTTAAAGGGTTATAACTCAAAAATGCTATTTAGACCATATGTTCATTAGACATTTTCAACTTGTTTTGAGGTCCCCTATAAGTACACAAAATTCTACGACAAAGTTTTTCTTCACCCTATAAAATATAAGAATTGATTGGATCAATTAGAAGTTTCTTATTTTAGAAATTCAAATACAGATACTTGACTTAATATGTTTTACGACAAAGTTTTTCTTCACCCTATATAATATAAGAATTGATTGGATCAATTAATCAATTAGAAGTTTTAGATGTAATTCAATTAGAAGATTCAATTAGAAGATTAATGGATCAATGGATCAATTAGAAGTTTCTTATTTTAGAAATTCAAATACAGATACTTGACTTAATATGGTGTTCAGTTTGAATCCACTATTTGTAAGTCAGAGCAATTGGAAGTCAGAAATGCTCAAAATTTATGGATTGCTCACTATCAATAATTATTATTATATTCAACTTTATTGTAATAAACTTAACAAACACAAAAATACAAGAACTAGATACAAAAATACTACTTTTCATGTATTAGACCAGTGGTTCCAAACCTTTTTTGGCCTACCACCCCCTTTTCGAAAAAAAATTACTCACCACCCCTTTTCAGAAAAAATACACCAACGTAACTGTTACATTATAAAAAACAGCATCATAAAATACAAAAATGATTTTTTTTGCATTATAGAGTAGAGACTTGTCAGAAATAATTTAATTCAATCAGAATATGTAAATTAAAAAAAAAAAAAAATTTTTTAATAAAATCTTGGGCTCGCAGCCCATACGAAACCTAACATCGTTGGGAAAACACGACACTATTGCAGGGTTTTAAATTTTAATCTTGTCATGACTATCTTGGGCTCGCAGCCCGTATGAAACCTGACATCGTTGGGAAAACACGACACTATTGCAGGGTTTTAAATTTTAATCTTGTCATGACTTGTGCAAACTAGCAAATATAAGCTTTGTTGATTGAGATGGAATATACACACACTCTGTGGTGTACTGAGCATGCTGCGACTTGTTCATGTACTAGTCAAAAAGGTATTAGGAACAAAGCTATAATGTACCAATACCTACTTTTAATATGGACTGATCTTGCTTAAATGACATTTAGAACTATTTGGTGAAACATCGTTTGATGATTTTTAATATTAATGAAACTTTTCAGTGCATTCTTGCGAGTATTGCCAATGGGGGTGGCGGTTTGTTCTCAACGCTCCCTAAATTTGCCTTGGATCAAAAAAGCCCCCTTAGATCTCATCAATGCCCACCGGTTCAATGCCCCTTAGATCTCTTCAATGCTCACCGGTGTGAGCAATGGTTGCAGTGATTTCCAATGGGGTCGGTACCCACTGGTACTGACCCCATAGGAAACTACTGCAACCATTTCTCTGAAATTCAAACCCATGTCAATTGCATTGACAATCAGAATTTACTAACTATATTATTATTGTAAGTATAAATGGATGTAAATTGAGGACTGCCTATATAAATGCTCATATTTTATTCCATTTATAAGAAATTTTTGATAGAAACTCAACTATCTCAAAATACTGCAGAAACACTTTAAATAAGCATATAATTTTATGATACATTTTTTATTAAACAATTTTACTTGTGATAATGTTTAAAATTTTTGTAAATTTTTTAAAATGCAAAAATTCATAATTCAGATGTTTATAATTAAAGGAACACCTATTTATGGTTGTGGATGGTTTTAAGAGTTTTTGGGATCTTTTTCTTTAAAAATATGCAATATTTGTAGGTGAAAACATCTAATCATTTCTGTAATTATTAACAATGTATATTAAATTTTTTTAAATATCCTATATGAATTTATTAATATAATATTGTTTTCTGTAATTATTAACAATGTATATTAAATTTTTTTAAATATCCTATATGAATTTATTTTAGATTAATGAAATGAAATGAACTTTCATATAATGTAAATTCTTAATTGGTATAAACTATTATCTCAGTAAATAACTGAAATAGAAGCTTATAAATTATTTCTAACTTTTTTAAAATACTAGAAAGACAATAATTTAAAAATCAACTTATTCTGCTGATATATTCATGATTTTGAAATCTTTTTTTAATAGCTCTTTTTTTCAATAATAATGCAAGATCATGTATTATAATAAAAATATATGGATACTTAAATACTTGAAAAATAATTAAAAAAAATAAGCAAATAATTTAAACTCAAAAATTTTATAAATATTTAATTCAGAAAAGTTTGATGAGTAAATGATATTGATATTACTGTAAAGACACAAAACACTTTAAACATGAAAACTGAGTTGACTACAAGTTGTTTAATACCATTTACAAAAACAATATATGATATTTAAAATATTAGATACGTATAATATAACAGAGTACCATATAACAAAATTTCATCTAGATATTTTGCCTCTCTGATTCCATCTACAAATTGACTAAGTATTTTCTATCATATTTCAGCTTTATTATATGAATTTATAGTTACTAAAATCAGATTATGGTATCATAAAATTTTCAGCTGAATACAAATTTAAAAATTCATTATATTGTTTTTGTATAAAGATTTTTTCCATTCATTTGAAACAATTTCATTATCAACATTAATTTATCTAAATGATTCAAAATCTATTGAATAAATCAATTTATAGTGATTAAATAATTTTCCTGTTTATTGCTTTATGTCTCTCTGTATTAATTAAAAAAGTAATTCATCTATGGTTATAGACATTCTGCCACTTATAAAAAGGCATAAAAAATGGCACAACACTAGGCAGAAAGAATGTTTTCAAAATCTGTCAATTGGTCAAAAACATTTCTTTTCTGAAATAGAAGATTCTTTCTACCTAGAAATGAATTCAAATTTTGTTGAAAGTACTAATATAGTACATATATTGGTAATGAATATAAATTCTTAAGAGTTGTAATATCAAAGAGATTTTTAAAAGGAAAATTATTGTAATGAAATATTACAGTATAATATATATTTAAAATTTTGATGTGGTAAGTAATAAATTTTTTAAATGTTCAACATTTATAAAAGGCACAAGATTTTCAATTATAAAATACAAAAAATATTAGTTTAAATAGATCAAAATAATATTTATTGTACATAAGAGAATTTTATTTTCTGTAACATGTTTTTCACTGTTTGCTGTTTCTAACTGGATCTATATTAAGCGAAGAAATGTTATACAGGTCTTCAATTTCTTATCTAATTTTGCCTACTATATCCAGATTTTATATATATATAATATATATATTGTGATTTTTGTGAATTTGCATTAAGACAATTTCCAAGTAGTGTTATTGATAAATGCTGTTATGACTCAATGCTGAATTGGCAGAGCTTTAGCTATGCAGCATATGCCACAGTAATTGAAGTATAATAATTGTAACTTCTTATCAATACACACAAACTATAAAGCAATCTCCACTGTTTGAAAGTGGCTTAACATAAATGCCACATAAAACTCTTGCTTATTTTTATTAATTCGAGTGTAAAGCCTGATAAAGATAGTTCTAGAATATATGAAAAATGTTTTCTTTTAACTTTATTTTTCTGCTAAAAGTGCTTTCTTCTTGTTATTTTTGGTGCACACTTGCAATAAATGCATTGTGTTTGTATCATATTTTGCATATGAATAATGTTGTGCAAAAATTTTCAAATTTTCAGAGCCTTTTTGATTTTAGATAATAGATTGTGGACATCTACCAATGCTTTTATATATAGATCGGAAGATGAAGCAAAAGAATAACATTTAGGAGGATGAACACTGTTTTTAATATGAGGAATGATAAAGATAAGCGGAATCCCATGAATATGCCAGGGGTTTATGAAATTAATATAGATAATAATGATACTGCTAGGGAAGAAATATATATAGGATCCACTACCAGATCTGTAAAGAAAAGGGTAGCACAGCCTTGTCACAGAGATTGATAAACTTCGATGCTACAGCCAAGTGGGACCAGACTAGAGTGGTAAGTGTAATAGAAGATCCCGAGAAGCTAAGAGTTGCAGAAGCTATTGAAATTTTTACTAAAAAATCGTCTGGGAAAAATGTTATCAATTACAACGAACCTGAGATTAGCTTAGCATGGGAGTATTGCAAGAATAAAAGGAAGACAGTGCAAGTGTTAAGGAAGGGCCCTTAAAAGTAGAGAGAGTGATAACACTACCGGGCATGTGAGTTATTATTATTATGAATTTATTTCCAGAATACACACAATGCACTATATTAAAGAAGAATGACGTACAGAGAATAGTGAATGCGGAAAGAACTTTTTGAACTTTAAAAATCTTCTTTAGGATGTTTGATTGTTTATAATGTATATTTGAATAAATAACTATAATTTGATTTTTATTCTAAGTTACTAGTTTGTAATGTTATACTGATGAGGGCTCGATAGAGTCAAAAGTGCTTTAATAAAGGAGTTTAGTTTGAAGATGATGAGTTTTTCCCTGCTTGAAGAGCTTGTGTAATACATATATAAATAAGATGGAGCAGTGTAATGCTTGCATAATAAGGAATTAATCCTGAAAACTTTAAGATTCTATGATTGCTGATTCTTGAGCTGATAGAGAGTTAAAGTTAACATACAATCAAACAATTTTTATAAAAGGAAAAATTGTTTAAAAAGTGAAAAACGCCAGTTTAAATTAATTTTACATAGGTGTATTGTGATATAAAACTGGATTAATGATATAAACAATTATTGCAGTTTGATTACAATTATTGTTTTATTAGATATTTTGCTTTGATTTCAGTTTAAGGGAAAATACAGGTAGTTCTCGAATTTACAAGCTAATTCATACCTAGAGTGGATTCATAAAATAAGAACTTGTAAACCAAGACTCAATTTCCCACAGACATAATATTGAACTTGCAGGTTCTGTTCTCAGCAATGAAATTTGACCTCAATAAAATTAAATAAAAGTCAGCAAAATCAATAATGTTTGATTATAAAATGATTTATTTATCTAAAGAAATGAAAACATAGCCTTTAAAATCAAGCAAATTATAATTATAAAGAAATTATGTATGCCATATAAACATTAAAGAATTTTTATTCTTCATTACTATTGATAGATAACTAGGTGAGATTTAATGTAAAAAAATTATTTCCTTTGGCACAATCTGGAAATGGACATTATTTACATAAAATGTAGATAAAACCAGATGGTGCATTACTTCCACTTCTTTCCACTGTTTTGATTTTTCTGATTTTGTAGCAGACAGAGTTTTTGCTACAAAATCAGTCATACTGTATTGTATAGCTATATAAATGGTTTGAAATGCTTTTTTTATATAAATGTTTAGTATTTATTTATTGCAATTAATGTTCATATTTTGGATTTTTTTTTTGATATTTCATATTTGAAAAACTTGCAAGTCTAGGAACTTGTAAACTGAGACTTACTGGAATTGAATAATTTTGATTTTGATTCCAATTCAAGTTTCTGATTCTTCATTCTCCTTTCTAAGTTTTATGATACTTTATATCTTTGTCAGGTACTAAGTGGAAGGGCTGTTCAAATGCCTGCTATGCTCACATCTTATACGAGTGGCTATTAAATGAAAGATGAAGTTCAATAATTTTATATTAAAATAAAATTTGGTTGATTATAGGGTTGGCTCATATCTGTTGTAGGGCCTGCTGAAAAATTTGGGAGGACTCAGAATTGAATCTACATCATCCAGGTAGCAATCAAATGTTTACCTACATGACCATATGGCTAACAAAGTATTTGATTAAAATTATCATAAAAATATTAATTTAATAATAGCAATAGTCTTAATATTAAAATTGAAAATATTAATTGATTTCTATTATTATATATTAAATTATTTTTATTCTATATGTAATTTTAGAATATTGTAATATATCTAATAATTTAATTTCAGATTATGAAAGAAAAGAAATGTATTCAAAAGGTGCTTTACTGAAAACAGAAGTACATTTAGAAAACAAAAAATCTCAGGTGAATTTTTAAAAATTTTAATTGATTATATTGACTTGTGAGTGATATTGTGTTATGTTCACTCAAAATAATAAAATAATCAAAAGAAATTACAAAGATCAAAAACTTTGTTTATTTTGATAAATTATGCAAATATTTAAGTTGTATTTATAATTTAACAAATGTTACACGTTTAAACTAGATCCTTAGAACATGTTATACAATAATAGTTATTATCATAAATAATACATACATTTGTTACATTATCATCATTATAAGATTCTGTTAGCCTAATATTTTTTAAATGCAGTAAGATCTAACATAAATTGCCAATTATTTTTAATATTCTAATCTGTGAAACATACTGCATTTTTTTATTATATATGAACATGAAAAAGATTTGTAAAAATTATGTAAAAAGCTTTAATTACTAATAATAACTAAAGCCCTTAAAAAGGAAATATCAATACATTTAATAAGATGAATAACTCAATCAAATTTTATTTTAATACAAAGTTGTTCTAATAAATTCACATAATTTAATGTAAATGCAATCATAATGTAATGTACTTTTTTTAATGTTTTGAAAACAAATTTTTGCATTCTCTTTATGGAATTTGTTTATGAAAGGCAATTATGAAACATTATAAAATCTGAAAAGTAAGTTTAATATTCTAAATTACTTTTTGAATCTTAGGTATATTAATAAATTGTTGCTGTGGAGTAAATTTTAACAATAAAAAACTCTTCAAAATGAACAACAAGACATTTTGATGTAACAAGAATCTCAGATTTTATAAATCAGACAGTTGTCTCAATAAAATATTTGCTATAAAGTCATTACTGTTTTCACAGTATATTTAATTCTTTATTCTGTCCTCAAACTGTCATTATTGACACCAGCTGTAGGATGTTAACAAAGATATGTGTAAAATTGTAATTTGGATAATTGTTATAATTTTCATTATATTTAATTATTTCTGAAGAAATTGCAGATTTTCTTTAACACATTGATGCTGCACATTTGACATTGACTGCATTTTTGATATCAGGTGTTCAGATGTTTTGATATTAACTAAATTTGTTAATAAATAATTTCTTGCATTATTAATTTTCAGAAATATTTCCCTTTTGACATTTTATTTGAAATAAAATTTTGCATTTCAAAAATATACATGTTTGGAATAAACTTGTTTATGCTCTTTTCTTCCATATCTTATTTAATATATATATTGATATTTATTAAATATTATTTTATTTGTAGATTTTTATGATGTATTTTGTTTTATCTGAAATGTTTAGCCATCAGATGGTAATTGAAATGTGAAGTGTGTGTATATTGTTTCCAAAACACAAGTATTCAATCTCTGACTTTCAAATATTTTGTAAAATAAATTTTATGTTGTTAACTTTTCCACTTTGTATATCAATGCTTTTATTGTATTATTTAGCCATTCTGCCAAATGAAGATTATTGTTGTCTTATTTATGCAATAAAAAATAATATACTTTGTTTTGAATTGCCTCAGTTAACATCATTTTACTATTACATTATTAAGAATATTTAATTAATTAAAAATTTGAAAACAGTGAAATAGTATAAAGCCCTGTTTTCTTATATTTCCCTTTATGATAGAGAGAAAATGAGGTGGAAACCTATAATTATGGAAACAAGATAACAATATTTTATATGAGCACTAACTAAAGGATATAATATTGTCTATGAATAATATATCAATTAATCTATAAGCATACAGAAATTTGACCAAATTGACTAGATACAAATGCTTTTGCTTTCCAATCAGAGAATCCAAGATTAAATTAGAAACCCATTCCTTGGAAAATTTATATGCTAGGTCAGTGAAATTTTTTCAATGCTTTCAGGAATTTAAAAATCAAAAACATTAAACAAGGAACCATTGTATATTTAATTCCATTTATAATTCAAAAATAAACTGAATAAGATAAACTATTATAAATATATATTTTCATATAAAAGAAAAAACAAAATATGTTGATTTTCTTTATTATAATATTGCTGAAATGATGATGTACTATTTAAAATAAATACAGTCAAACTTCTTAATAGGGGACCTGGCGGGACTAAGGGTTTTGTCCGTTAATGAAGAATGTTCGTTATCAGGATACAAACTTGTCTTATGCACTTGAAAATACGATGCATTTTGCTTAGTTATAATTTTTTTGGAAGTTCCTTTAACATTTTCCATCACTATTTAGAGAGTTTTCAATTGGAATTAAAAAAAGTATCAATTCCAAGAATTAATAACATAAAATAATTAAACAAACAGTGAGGAGGTACAGATTTAAAGCATAAGAATAAAATTTTACAGGATATGTTAATGATAAAAATATCAATCATATAATAAGTTATAATATACTAGATCATTACACTGCTCCATCTTATTTATATATGTATTATACAAGCTCTTTGAGCAGGGAAAAACTCATCATCAAACTAAACTCCTTTATTAAAGCACTTTTGACTCTACCGAGCCCTCATCAGTATAACATTACAAATTAATAACTTAGAATTTTCTAAGTTACTAGTTTGTAATGTTATACTGATGAGGGCTCGGTAGAGCCGAAAGTGCTTTAATAAAGGACTTTAGTTTGAATATGATGAATTTTTTTCTGCTTGAAGAGCTTGTGTAATACATATACCGAGTGTTTTCGAGCACCTGTACCACCCTTTTTTCTCAGAAACGTGATGAGATAGGAAGTAGGGGGGAAAATTTTGGATTACCAAAGTATATCTGAAGAATCGAATGGGCATGATAAAAATTTTGTGGATCCATCGGAAGTAGGGACACAAGGGGTCAACTATGAAATCTCCAATGGAAATCAATGCCGATTTTGGCATAATTGGATAGAACTGTCAAACTGATAGAACTTTCAAAACAAAAGTTGTTTGTTTTGAAAGTTTTTTAATATCACAGATTGTGAGATATCACAAAAAAAAGATGCTGCCGTGTGTACCACTGATTGGGTTATTCAAGCAGTAAGAAGAATAAAAATCAGACAGAGGGCATCTGTGTACATTGCCAAACATTATTGAAGCAGCAAAGAGCAGTAATATGAAGATTTAAGGCGAATTCTGGTAATCGGTAGTAGCACTCAAACTGCAGGTGTGACAAGTCTCGCCATCACACACAAGAACAAGGGTTTCTGGAATTGTTTCAACCCTTTATGAGTGCCATGGATGTACACAGATGCCCTATATCAGATTCTTCCTTGAATAACCCAATCGGTGGTACACGCGGCAGCATCTTTTTGTTGTGATATCTCACAATCCGTAAGTGATAATAAAAAACTTTCAAAACAAAAGTTGTTTATTTTTCACAGTTCTATCCAGTTATGCCAAAATCGGCATTCGTTTCCATTGGAGATTTCATAGTCGACCCATTGTGCCCCTACTTCCGATGAACCCATAAAATTTTTATCATGCCCATTCAATTCTTCAGGTATACTTTGGTAATCAAAATTTTTTCCCCTACTTCCTATCTCATTGCGTTTCCGAGAAAAAAGGGTGGTACAGGTGCTCAAAAACACCCGGTATATATAATAAGTTGTAAAAGAATTAGTAAATTACAATGGGGTAATTAGATGTTAATTATATACAAAAATTCATAATAATAATTTAATGTAAAAATTATAACCATAAAAATTAAAGATCATTTGATGATTTTTTTAATTGGTTAAATAATAATTTATTAGGGAATTAAAAGATTTTAATGAATACTAATAAAAATTCTTTTAACATTAATTGTTTCCATTTAGATGCCATGACAAATAGGCACTGCAAAGATTCATCCCACTTCTTATATGAGCCATTTTCTTTGAAAGTGGTGTAAGTCCATTTTATATTATATGGAGATATTTAAGGGTTTGTATTTGAATGGTTTGAAAAATATTGGTATATGTTAATATGCTCATTTTATGTTTTTAAAAATTAAATTGATTTAAATATATAATGTGATCATTTTTAAAGTATTAGTTAAAAGAAATTTATACTTTTGATGACCTCAAATGGACTTACACCACTTTCAAAGTCAACAAAATGTGAGTCATACATTTGTGAAATATTAAATATGTGATTTCAATTGAATCAACCAATTTTTTATAAAATTTTTATTAAATATGTCAAAAAAAACAAAATAAAAAGGCTTTATTTCAATATTTCTTTAGGTAATGCCATTTAAATTACTTTAATTAAACTTTATATTAATATGGCCATTTTTTATTTTTATCATTATGAGAAAGTTTTTAAAAATAATCATGATATATTGGAGGAATATAAGGTAACAGATTCATCATATCGTTGAATTTTTTGGATGTGATGGGCCTGGCATGATGATATAAAGGTGGTAGTATTAAATTTTCAAATTTTCGTGGTCATCCTCGTCCGGGGGATAAATCTAGTGTTTTAAAGTCCGCATTTTCATCAAATGAAGTTTTATACAGCATTGTATATGGTTTGTTTTTTAAACCCTTATCCAACATATCTTCAGCCAATTTACATCTTCACCATTAGTATTTTTTCGTCTTCTTAGAATTGCATTTTTTAGTGGTTTTGTCAAAATAAAATTATCCCATTTCATTTTTTTTATGTCATTAAGTGTTGCCACTCACATAAAAATGAAGTAGAGAAATTATGTAGTATAATTTTTGAACTAAATATTTGTCTCTGCAGAAAGTGGACTTACACCACTTTCAAAGTAATTATATTTGTAATTTCATTAACTACGTAAATTTATATTGACAAAATGATGAAAATTTTGAAGGATTTTTTTGGGAAATGTTTACAGATAAAAAGCTCATAGCAGATTGCATTCATTGTTATCATTAACTAACTTTTTGTCAAAAATGGACTTACACCACTTTCAAAGAAAACAGCTCATATAATTACAAGTAACATAGCACAAATCAAAAGTGGAAATATACTTTACTATAATTATTATATTATAGTATTTATACAATTATAGTAGAATATATTTCCACTTTTGATTTGTGTTGTGTTACTCATAATGACAAATAGTTCTATCAACCTAGCAAACCACCTACAGCTGACACACAGTTACTTATCTAATGCTAATCCCATCTAATTGTAAACATTCAACTATTTTTAGTACTGAGACAAGTTCAACCTTGAGGGATTTGAGGGGTGTTCATGTTTTTGTATGGAAAATAATAAATCCAAAACCTTTTGTCACTTTCTGCTATCAGAAGTGTACAGTATTGGGAGTTGAAATACATTAATGTCCTATTTAAAGGGACCAGGTCTAAGGGTTTTGTCTGTTAACGGTGAGTGTTCGTAGGGAGGTTCGACTGTATATAGAAATTTCAAAGTTCTATTGTATAAAGATTTTGCAAAAAAATATCATTGAAAGAACATTACAGTTCTAAATAATCAAATAAAATATTCCATCAGTTGAGTTTTTTTTTTATATCTAGAAATTTTCTAGTGTAATTTGTCCCAGTTCCATTTCCTACCAATAATTGGCATCCTTGCCTTGTTTTCCTATCTCCCAAAATATTCCATCAGTTGAGTTTTTTTTTTTATATCTAGAAATTTTCTAGTGCAATTTGTCCCAGTTCCATTTCCTACCAATAATTGGCATCCTTGCCTTGTTTTCCTATCTCCATTTTTTGACAACAACAAAAACAAAAGTAACAATTATTTTTACAAATTATAATAAAATACAGATAGTCATTGATGTATGACTAACTTGTACTTATGACAGTGATGTCATCGATAAATTCTGCTATTGATCAATGCTGTTGGCTTGGATTCAGTTCCCACCCAATGGTCTGATATATGGAATGTATCCTTCTTTATTTCTAATTCTTATAGTTTTGTGTTCTTTATGTTTATTAAGATAATATATAGTATCCTATTAAACATTGGTAGTGAGAAATTCTTAAATTTTGGGCATTTCCTGTTTGACTTCAAGATTTGAAATTTTTGAAACCAAACTCCATCGTAAGGTCAAGGACTATTTATAATATAATTTGAATTCATATTAATAATTTTGATAATATTTCCAATGATCATATATATATTTCAAATTATCTTTAAAAAAATTTTTAAATTTTTTTATATCATAATTCGTTAATTTTGGATAAAATTTCTGACTTTTTAATTATTTATTTAATTGGAAAAAATGCCACATAAAAATACTATTTTCAAATTATATCTGCATACTCTTGATGGAATTTTTTTTTCAATATATGAAATTAGCATGTTAAAGTATCAAATTATTACAATATGCTGTAAGACATATCAAATTATTACAATATGCTGCAATGTGCTGTATTCAAGAGTCCCTTCTTGAATACAGCACTGGCAAGACGGGCATATGAGCAGAATATCAGGATAAAATGGGACGAATCAAAGATTATACAGAGGGTCAATGATATAAGAGAGTTGCATACAGTGGAGGAAATTAATATCCTAACAGGATCAAAAAGCGGGGCAGTGATAAATGAAAGACAATCTTTAGACTTCCCAATACCATGGAAATACACCCTGTGGCACTCTATAAATTGAAATAGAAACTCTAACTGTGGAAGCAATGTAGTATAGAAAGCTACTTTAGGACTATGGTGGATGTTGGACATTAATTTTTTAGGATTATTTGTACCACATGAAACAATAAAGTTGATTTTATTACCTCTTAAAAAAGTATTAATAGCTTGTTATAATGTTAGGTTATTTTAATTTTAGTTTTTATTTTGATGTTTCTTTAGGCTTAAGGTTTAATTTGTTTTTAAAAGTTATTGTAACACGTGAGAATGTTCGAATTTGGTTGTAGAGAGTTTGATATTCAAATCTTGTTTATAAAAAAACTGTTAAGTATAAGAGCTGATGATGATGTGCTAACACCGAAAACGTTCCTCAATAAAAGTTCGTGAATCTTGTTTATAAAAAACTTAAGTATAAGAGCTGATGATGATGTGCTAACACCGAAAACGTTCCTCAATAAAAGTTCGTTTTACGAATTTTAGTGTTATTTTTGGTCTGCTTAATGGTGCTATACCAAAACATTACAGATTTAACTGGTTAGAGCAATATGAAGTAAAGTATTTAAAACAGGATAGATGATGACATTGGCACTGATGATATTTCTATAGGTTTAAGAAGATATACTTTAATCAATTATTGAAATATTTGTTCATTATAAAATCAATGGTGCTACAGCTTCCAAAACATTACAGATTTAACTAGTTAGAGCAATATGAAGTAAAGTATTTAAAACAGGATAGATGATGACATTGGCACTGATGATATTTCTATAGGTTTAAGAAGATATACTTTAATCAATTATTGAAATATTTGTTCATTATAAAAACAGGGTAAAGCTCATAAATTGATTATTTTTTCTGATACAAATTATATTTGCTTGAAAAAATCTGTATTTGGTATGTGAGAGTTGAACCCTAATTAATTCAAATATATATTTTTAAATTTACTTATTTTTCAGAAAAAAAAACTAACTAATAATGGAATATAGATTATTAAAAATGTATTTTATCAAATAAAAATAAAGTAGTGTAGTATAATAAACATTTTCTTGTTACTACAGTAGGTCCCTACATAGGTAGTTAATTTATCAAAAAATTTCTGCCTAAGTTCAACAATACTTAAATTTGATATATATGAATAAATGTACAGTGCTCTCCGGATATAACGCAGTCATTTATATTGTAGAATTGGATATACCACAGGTCTTTCCTGTTCCCCATTCTTTTGAAAGAGATTCTGAGAAAAATATAATAGTTAATTTATCCAAAAAATTTCTGCCTAAGTTCAACAATACTTAAATTTGATATACATGAATAAATGTACAGTGCTCCCCAGATATAACGCAGTCATTTATATTGCAGAATTGGATATACCACAGGTCTTTCCTGTTCCCCCATTCTTTTGAAAGAGATTCTGAGAAAAATATATTACAATGCATAACTGATGTTTAAACTTTAAATACTAAACCAACCTCAAGGGAACTTTAATCCAAATAATCCTGATTAATCTGCCTTAATTAATCCCTTGATTTATAACGGATTTTTAATGATTTTGAAATAATTTAAACTAATTTTAGCGCCATCTCGTAATTAGAATTATTATTATTTTATTAAATCAATGAGTGGCGCCATCTATTAATTAATAATTAAATTAGAATTTTTAACTAAATTATCTGAAGAAAAAATCCACCTCGGCCCGGGATCGAACCGGGAACCTTTGGGCTAACGTCCCAATGTCATAACCGCTAGATCACCGAGGCCAACAAGTGGATTAACTCTCCAGACAGTTATATTAATTTAGAGGTAATTCTTTTGATTAACGGTAACGGACTCTGTCAATAAATCTACTCCTGGCTGGCTGAATCTAGCCACGGGCCCTCTAATGGCTCTAGCCAGGCAATACATAGACCGGCATCGTCTTTAAAGCTTAAACTTTAAATACTAAACCAACCTCAAGGGAACTTTAATCCAAATAATCCT
>AYEL01088308.1:0-13509 GCA_000484575.1 Olivierus martensii
GTAATTTGTTAATTGACATCATAAAAGGAGCTTTGTTAGTAAGACTGATCTGTGTTTACAACTCGCACTAATCGAATCTTTTCTCGCACTAACCGAATAATGGTATCAATTTTTTAAGTCGCACTAATCGAATTCGCACTATTCGAAGTCGCGCTAATCGAGGCCTATCTGTATTATTAATATCAGGCAAGCGGATAGTCTAAGTACAGCCTGGAAATATGCTGTACATAATAATATTTAATTTGGTTTATTTTGTTCGCATTTAACTCCTTCGAATTTACTGTTAAATTTTAAAGAATTGTTCCTTTGTTCTATTCATATGTATTTAAATGTGCAACTGAAGATGGTATTGTTAATACCGAAAGCATTTTTGTATTTTAAATTAAACTGAGTTATTTTCACTGCTTTGTGTACTTGTGTTTGGGACTTTATTGTAGTAAATAAAATCTTATTTTTAATTGATAGGTTTTTTGATTTTGCAAGATGTTTGATGTGACAGCTGACACATTGTCTTTCTAAACTACGTTGAAAAACTGCATCAGCCTTATCTGCATTGCTTTTTGCCTCAGATCTTCTAAAATTTCGGCATAAGGAGCAAATGCACAGGAAGTTAAGCGCCTAAATTTGAGGCTGAATTCAAGCATAGGGGCACATTCTTCTATGGGACCTGTGAACGATATGAACATGCTTTTGGCCTACCTGCAGTATGTGGAGTGAGCAAGGATAGATAATGAGAAATTTTCCGGCAAATCGATTCAGAGACTACATTTGCTAACAAACAACTTCCTTTATTAGAGAGAGAGAGAGAGTTTACATTGGTAAGAGTATTTTTGCCGCTAAACAGGAATCCGCGAATGTCGATTTTGTGGTTACAAATAAATTTTTGCGAATAGTCAAATAAACGAATACCGAATCTGCAAATAACGAGAATTGACTATACTTCATCTTGGAAAATTTGGATTCCAGTTCTAGATTCCATATCTTCTGATTTTTTCAAGAAAAGTTTAGTCCAGCTCATTGAATGCACTTATGATTTTAGGTAGAACTATGTAAATGCTGGAATAGCCCCACTATTTAGTTACCTCCATCAGAAAAGCAGTATAAACAAAAAAGGAAAATTTCATTATAGGTATGGTTGGCCTATGATTGCCATTGAAATTGTCTTGCTCCTTAGTATCCAGTAGGATAGAAAGTGACATAAAATTTAATAAGGAAAAGGTATTGAAAATAATTTTTGGAAGACCCTCAATAGCCTAGATACAGCAAAGATTCTAGGAAACTCATAAACAGATGCTGCTGACAAAACAATAAAGAGCATCTGGAGTAAGTTTTCCTTTTCTTCACAGCAGGATTCAAATATCATTCTGAAAGTTGATCCTATTGTTTAGATAACACAGAAGCCTATATGGCAGAAAACTGGATTTGGAAATTCTTGTGAAGATGTTTTTGAGATGCTAAGCTCCCATAAAGAGGAATTCAAACTTGATGATCTTATTAAAATATGGAAGTAAAGTGTGCTTGAAGAATCAGATTTTAACTTAATCTAGCAGATTAGATCATAATAATTTCAAAATTGATTGAAGAGATTGAATTTATTGAACTTGCATTGCAATTCTTGAGAATTGTGATTCAAACAAGCAATGAAAAACAACAACAAAACACAAAATAGAGATAATGCATGCTTGTATTATAAGAAAAATATATTTTGCAAAATTCACTGCTTGATTTGCTGAAGTTATAATCAAAAACTTATTTCTTGCCATTTTCATTATTGAACCTTAGCAATAATCCAGTTGCCCTAGCTATATATAATTCAAAATTAGAATGCCATTTCCTTCTTAAATTTTTATTTGAATTGTCAGATTTCATGTTTTTTAATAAATCTTTCATAAGTACTGAATAAATATCTGATTTTCTTGGTCAAAAATTTTGTCTGGAACCAATAACTCCATTTTAATATTATGTTTATGGGAAAACCTAACTATATTATCTCAAATAATATTACCAGTTTTGAAATGATCTTCAAAATAACTTAGGGGATTACTGCACAGATATGCACCTCAATGTCTTTCCAGACAATATCAATTAACTTATACATTTGAGTTATCATAGAGTAAATAATACTGTCCAACTAGTGGGACATAACATATATAAGCTGCCATAAGAGGTATTTATATATAAAGCTTATATAGGAGAATAAAACAGCACTATAAGCAAGGTATTCACAGATTTACTAATCAGGAAAAACGTTTTCGGACTTGATTAGAGTCCATCATCAGTTCTACAATACTTAAAAAGGCATTCCACAATTCTCCAGAATTGTGGAATGCCTTCTTAAGTATTATAGAACTGATGAGTAAATAGCCATACTTTTTGAAAGTATGGCTATACATACATACACTAATCTTTGCCAAGATGTCAAGAAAGAATTTGGTTATGACGTTGGGACGTTAGCCCAAAGTTCCCGGTTCGATCCCGGGCCGAGGTGGATTTTTTCTTCAGATAATTTAGTTAAAAATTCTAATTTAATTATTAATTAATAGCTGGCGCCACTCATTGATCTAATAAAATAATAATAATTCTAATTACGATATGGCACTAAAATTAGTTTAAATTATTTCAAAATCATTAAAAATCCGTTATAAATCAAGGGATTAATTAAGGCAGATTAATCAGGATTATTTGGATAACTGATGTTCATCCACCTTACTAACTTGTTGCCATATTTAAATAATAACAGAACTAAAATTAACAAAACTTCCAGAACTATTATTATTTATCCACCTTGCTAACTTGTTGCCATATTTAAATAATAACAGAACTAAAATTAATAAAACTTCCAGAACTATTATTATTATTATTTATGATAAAATAATAGAAATTTGAATTGCATTGAAAAAAAAAATTATAAATTTTCAAATGGCAATTTCAAAACATTTTCAATTGGCAACACAAGTATTCAAAGCAAACGAAGGGTTATTTGTAGTGGTAGTTCGTATTTGACACGTGCTTTTTTAGTGGCTGTTTCGTGATTTTAGTAAGTTTTACGCGATTGGCAACACAAGTATTCAAAGCAAGCGAAGGGTTTTTTTGTAGTGGGAGTTCGTATTTGACACGTGCTTTTTTAGTGGCTGTTTCGTGATTTTAGTAAGTTTTACAAATATAGTTATTGTTTTAATAACATTTAATTTATTTAATGGACAATGGCAAACAATAAAAGAAAATTATATACCATTAAGGAGAACTAAACATAGATTGAGTGAAAAGTGGTGTCTCAAAAGCACAAACTGGAAGAGTCCGGGAGTTGGATATTCCGGAAGGAACAATACGAGGATGGATTGCAGAAGGAAGATTACAAACCGTGGATAAATTGGACAGCTTTCTCTTATTCTCTAATTTAGAATCACTAAATTAGAGAATAAGAGAAGCCATTGGTTAAAGCACAATTGTCTAATAACACGGGTCGGATCACCACCCCACAAATCCACATTATAACCGGGGACCACTATATTAGCAAACAGAAAGACCAGATGAAATTTATGAGCATACTTTAACCATAAATAAATAAATTTAAGGCCATAAGAGTTATTTTGCAAAAATAATAATAATAAATTGTTTCATGAATTTTTCATTGGCATTTTATGAAAATTCAATAAAAATAAAAAGATATGTGCAACTACATATCTCTGAAACCACAAATGAAGGACCTATTGTACTTGAAATGCTGCAGATAACAAATAAAAAAGCAGAAATTAATTGTAACAGCATTCTCAAAAGGACTTTTAAAAATGTTGATCATTTTATGTGACAACAGGAGTTAGTTTTATTGTTGCAATTTGATAATTAATTTGAAAAATTACCATTATTGAATTTAAGAAAGGTTACTTTAAAATTGAAATTTTAATTTTCTCTGTTTTCTTTGAATTAAAATGTAATTGATTTCATCACTTATTTTATGTGACAACAGGAGTTAGTTTATTGTTGCAATTTGATAATTAATTTGAAAAATTTCCGTTATTGAATTTAAGAAAGGTTACTTCAAAATTGAAATTTTAATTTTCTCTGTTTTCTTTGAATTAAAATGTAATTGATTTCATCACTTTGAATATTTATAGATTCCAAGTGAGAAAAACAATCTCATACAATATTTAAAAATTTAAATTAAAATGAAATTTAGTTCACTTCTATTATCTTAAAATTTATAAATTGTTCCTTTACTTTGGTAATTTACATCCCTATCATTTATTGTTCCTTTATTATTTACTGTTTCTTCTACAAATATTGTTCCTTTTTATTCATGGATCAGTTGTTGTTTTAATGTAATATGACTTAAAAAGTGTCAGTGTGTTCTAAAGAATTTGATTTAAGATTTAATAACAAAGTTTCTATTAACAGGCTTGCTATTAAAACTGCTTAGTTATTGTTTGATAGGATATAATTCACAAGATATATAGTTAGCATTAATAATCTCTTATTTTATGTCTGAAATCCATCAAGATATTTTGTGTATGACAGTCAGTTATATAATAGAACATTCGTTGGACACATATTTGTGAGTTACATCTGGTTTATAGCTAAGGATTTGTGTGTTAGTGTCAAAAAAAAAGCTTTTTTGTATTATTATATCATAACAGTTTTTCTGTATATTTTTTTTCATAGTTATAAATTTATTTGAAAGTGTTAGTGTCAAAAAAAAGCTTTTTTGTATTATATCATAACAGTTTTTCTGTATATTTTTTTTCATAGTTATAAATTTATTTGAAATTTATTAACAGGCTTGCTATTAAAACTGCTTAGTTATTGTTTGGTAGGATATAATTCACAAGATAAGAGATTATTAATGCTAACTATATATTTTATGTCTGAAATCCATCAAGATATTTTGTGTATGACAGTCAGTTATATAATAGAACATTCGTTGGACACATATTTGTGAGTTACATCTGGTTTATAGCTAAGGATTTGTGTGTTAGTGTCAAAAAAAAAGCTTTTTTGTATTATTATATCATAACAGTTTTTCTGTATATTTTTTTTCATAGTTATAAATTTATTTGAAAATATTTTTACTAACTTACTTTTAAGAAAAATATTTTAGATCAATTCTTTGTTATTAATGCTTTAGCATAGTTCTGATTATAAAATATTGCAGTCAAAATAAATCAGTTTAAAATGTTAATGATTGTATATCTACTTGCTATGTAAATAAAAAGTTATCAATCAAATTGTTGATTAGCATTTGTGATAATGCTTAATATAAATTGTAAGGAAAACGTATATTATCTATCAGTTTAATATTATTATATTAATTTATTTTAATATTTCATAAATATTTACATTATGTAAAAGTTTATGCTTGTTTTCACTAGAGAGATATACCTCAGAAATTAGATATGGCGAAAGAAAATTATAAACTCTGGATGGAAATAGAAGATCAGGATTTGATAAAGAATTTAGAATCTTTTGATTGTCCAATTTGTTTTTCTACTGTTAATGTTGGTGATGGAGTAATGTTAAAAGAGTGCCTTCACCTTTTTTGCAAGTAGGTTTAAAAATATATGATAATATGCTAATTTTTAAAATTCTATTGAATTTGTAAATTCATTCTTAGAGAAACTTTCCATTAGAAAAGTTAATTTTTTTTACATTTTTTTAGAAGATGAAAAAAGTTCTGTTTAACAAAGATTTTATTAATCTATTCAAGGAATAATGAATTTACAACATATACAATCAAATTAAAATTTTGGATAAAATTAAAAAGAATTTTCTATTTTATTCATCTATCGACATAGTTAATAGAAGTAGTAATAAATTTATCAAGTTTGAATTTTATATATTAGTCAAATATAATATAATTAAAATACTTTTTGGTTCTTTATTGATGACAAATATTCTATAACAGTCATTTTCCACTGTGAAGCATGCATTTATTTATTTACAAGAAATATAAATTTTGGAAAAAAAGATCATCTGAAATTCCAATTTTAGAAATTGAATTTTAATGAAATTTTAGATTAGCAATATCTAAAATCTCTATTTTAGATATTGCTAATCTATTTCTAAACCATAAATTTGAGTGTATTTGTTTTTTAGGAATGATATGAAACAGATTTACAAAAACTAAAATATATTTAAATTTATTCATTAAATGTACTAGATTAGCAAATATGTATCTGAATTTGAAAGGAATCTGTGATAATGAATTAACAGACTATGTTCCATTGCAAAACTAATATCAAAGATGAATATACAAAATTGTTATAATGTTAGTAATCTTTCTTACAACTATTATCATCTCAAGAATATAATCAGTGACATTTATTTACATAAGAATATTTTTATTTAATCACAGAAGCACAAATACATGCAACATGATGATAAAATTTTTTAACACTGGTAATATGAAATCCATATTCCCATAAATACAAAAGGATTTTCTTTTCTTAATTTGATATTTGATATTAGCTTAAATAATAGTTTATTATATGATTTGTTATACTTGTAAAATTTTTCCAAATTTTATTATGATCTTAAAAATATCAATTACCAGAAAAATTTCATTATATTTAATGTAGTTATTGGCATTTTTTAAATTTGTAATTATTCTTTAATTTACCTATATTAATATTTTGACTTTCTTTGATCATTTTAGCATGAGAAAATCATACCATAGAGTTATCATTACTATAGATTCATAATAGTAAGTTTATTGATAGTTGAAGGTTATCTAAGTTTCTATTTCAGCTGTTGCTTTTAACTTAATAGTATCTGTTTGAATAGCTACTGATATTTGTAATGAAACTAGCAGACAGTGAACAGTTTTTCCAGCAATTTATTGATCTTTATTATATTTTCCAAAATTTATGCAGAGTTTTCATAGTGTGTTATTAAATAGTTAAAATCTCAAAGCAATAATCACAGAATTTATCAATGTTGACAAGGGCAGATTAAACTAGTAGTAAAAATTAATGAGGCCTCTAAAACAAGTGTTTATATATGTACAGTATATGCTACAAAGAGAAATAGAACTTCACTATAATGAAAAATTAATCACAAATAATGTGTAATTAATTTTTCATTATACTGAAGTCCTATATGATTTAATATTTTTATTTCAAAACAGTGCAATAAATTTTATGTTGCATAAAGTTTATAAAAAATATATATAAAAATGAAAAATACAATAAAATATTTTAAGAAAAAAAAGAAAGAAATATATTTAATGTTAAATAAATGTTTTCTTATTTTTGAAGTATTGATGTTAAATTTAATAGTTCTAGGTCCATATACAATAGTGCATACTGTTTAACCTTTTTTCTGATTTGTACTTCCTGGATAGTTTATCTTTTTAAAACAAAGAAAGCACTTTCTCCCAATGAATTGAAAATAGAAATAAAAATATTTTAAAAATTTCTTCATTTGGAAAAGATGAATTTCTCTCACAGTACCGTATACTTTAGTGGCAGAATTTGTCTTTATTTTCTTTTAAAAAACAAAAGAAACTGTTCCAATTCATCATCATAATCAATAATAGCTATATTGTTTTTACAGAACTCTTAATTTTTCCACATTGTTTGTTTTTCTGAATTAGGCAAGCTCAAATTAAAAAATACAGTATTTTAAAATTTTCTCTATTATCCTTAGAATTTTTTAGTAGAAATAAAATATATATCATCATACTGTTGCAAGTTACATTTAAAAAAATTAAAAATAAAATATTCTTGTGAATGGATACAAATGAATTTCTTCAAGAAAAATTTTTTTTTTTTTTTTTTGCATTATAGAGTAGAGACTTGTCAGAAAAAAAAAATTTTTTTTTTTTTTTTGTGACCTATGCATTTGATCCTGTTCCTTAAAAGTTAAACATTTCATATCAGTTGATTCTTTTTTTATATTAAAATATTCATCATGGAATTGTTTAATGAATTTTTATCAATTTTAATAAATCAAATCCTTAGTGTACATGCCTGACATGAGCACAGGTTGAGTGATGGAGTATCAGAATATTGACTGTCACACTAGACCCCTATTGAGCTTGTGGGTCCTGGACATCCACCAGATTTGATCCTGCTTGATCTGACATTGTATTGAATGTTGATCTTGTGTTGTTATAATGTATAAACTGTCAGTAAATTTTAAAATTACTTTGATAAATTATATAATTTCCTTTTTTCAAAATCTTTGAAATAATATTTCTGTGTCATTTTATTAGAAACAAATCAGATTTAGATAGAAGAGGGTCAATAGAGCTATTTGATCTAGCTCCAGAACGGAAGGAACCCAAAATTTGCTGTTTATGTAAAAAATATATGATATGAAAATAATTGAAAAATCTGTTTGATTAAAAAAAATCTGACTTTGTTTATATATTTTTATGGCTTTCAAAATGGAACAAGATCCTACATTTGTGACTGACTCAGGTTCCATCTTTTAAATCTTGTATATAGCAATATTTAAGAAGAATTTAAATATTATGACTGCTTCACATCTTTTATGTTTTATTTGGTATTAACTATTATAGATGTTGATTGAGCAAATAAAAAATATCATATATATAGGTGTCCCTCACTTTACACAATTAATTAGTTCTATGAAATAAATGCATAACGCGAAATTGCTTAAAGTGAGTTGAATTTAGCATGGGTGAGATAGAGATAGAGATTTTTTTCAGAAGGATAAAAAAAAAATGAAAACTTTACACCTATAAACAAAATACACAAATTTTAATGAATGAATTGTTGGATGAATGAATTTAATTAATACAAGTCATAAATAACACAACATAATTCTGACAGTCTTCAATTCAATGTTGAATGGACTTGCTCTCTTGAAGTCTGTGGGATGATATGATGATGATCTTCAACTTTTTTAATGAAACAGTTGAGACTCAGCTGACAGGCAGCATTCTTCCTCTTTCTATAAAGTTCTTTGTAGCAAGCCAAAGAATTCTGAATTTCTCTTGCGCAATTATGGCACTTCTAGTCTCATTAGGATCATTTTCTTTAATTATTCTGACAGCACTGTCAATATGATTAAAAAATTTAGTCATTTGTTTTGTTGAAAGTTGTTTGATGAGCTCAGCAACAAAAGGCTCCTGAATTCTGGGAATAGAAAACAACAACATTCATATTGTTTTCCATTTCCAGAACTCTTCATTAGTGAGCTCTGATAAGTGGGACTCGAGTCGTTTTTGTTTAAATGAACTGCTTGATTCATTTTTAAAAATTTTTGTTTAAATTTCTCATTTACATGAGACAAATTTAAACAAAAATTTTTTAATTTAAAAAAGGAGTTAGTTTACTTTTTAAAATCACATTATAGCGAAAATGCATAAAGTGAGATAGCGTATAACAAGGGATACCTGTATATAATTCAAAGTTTTTGCCTAATTCTATTAAAAAATGATTGAACTAATTTACAAATATCTTTATACAACAAATTATTCGTAGTCATATTGCTATATTTTTAAGAAAAAGTGATTTTCAAGAAAACTGTGCACTGTTTCTTTTCATGGTAATTTTTTTCAAGGAAAAAAATTACTATGAAAAGAAACATTTATTTTAAATAATAATGTACAGAATGAATTACTTTCAATACTAATAATTTTTAATTTGATATTAAAAATTTAATGAACAAATTTCTTAGATTAGATTATTTTGAATAGTGACATAAATCAATCATTTAATAATATATAATTAGTATTCTAAATGCAATAAACTAATTAAATTATTGATATTATAATTATAAGAAATAAACAGTAAGAATAGTTATGTAATATGTATACATAATATGCACAATCAAACGATTTCTAAAACTTACTACAAAACAGCAGTACAGCAATACCTCGCATAGTCCGGTTACTTGGTTCCTCTTTCTTACTGGACTAATTGAAATCGGACTGTTCAAGGTACATAATCTATGGGAAAAATTATAATTGGTTCCAAGAAATTTTCGATTTGCCCATAGGTTTTATTAAATCATAAATTCTTACGTTAATAATTATTTCTTTATGCATTAAACATTAAAATCTTTATAAAAGATATATAATAGACAGTAAGGGGCAGAAAGTGGGTCCAAGCCCATAAAGATGAATAGACAAAGAGGGCTTGCCTGGCAGGTAAACGCATTTTCTTTCTCCAAATCGGCTGCTCTGCGCCATTCCAAACACAGAGCAGTGCTCTGCGTAAAAGCGTATTCCGACTTCAGCTGCACCGTGCAGACTGATGAATTGCAAATGCTGATATGCCCAGTATTTGTTTCCATTCAATGATTCAATTAAACATTTGCAGTAAACAACTGACAACATTGCACTTGAGAGGCAGGCACTATAAACAAATTGGTAAGATAAATTTAGCAACACTGGAGCAGCTGCCTGCTTGTCTCAGCTCCTCAAATAGTGGTTATTTGAGTCATATATAGGTAGTAAATAGCAAGCACACTTACAATTTGTATTAATTCTAAAAAAATAAAGTAAGTTAAAAATTTTTTATTAACAATTTCAATCCAGACTATTGGGAAGCCCAGACTATACGAGGTATTACTGTAAATTATGTTAAACTTTATTAAGCAAAGTACTTCTGGTAAAATCAACTTCAATGCCTCTAAAAATGTATAGAAGATGAGTAAAATATTTGAAATGAACTATAGAACTTTCTAAATGTTCATTCACTGCTTACTTTAATATATTTAATTACAACTAGCCAATATAATAATACGCAAAGAGCTTTAAACAGTAATCTGGATATAAATTGGGATAGCGCAAAAATCATTAAGAAACAAGAAAATCCATATATACGAAGGTGGGAAGAATCTCTTGCTATCTTTAATAAGAGAAAACAAATGATTAAACCTATCAACAAATTAGACCCAGGAGAACTAAGTAGTGCCTGGAAGTTTTGCTTAAACTAACTTAACACTGAAGTTTCATTATAATAAATTTTTGTTTTATCGTACTTAATAATAATTTAATATTTAAAAACCTTTTAAAATTAAGTTGGAAAACCAGTTTATTATGGCACGTGTTTTAAAGTTAAACTTGAACATAAGTTCAAGTTTAACTTTAAACAACAACAAATTAGAATAGAATTATTTTCGAAAGTAAAGCTTTATACAAGAATTCTGAAAGCGCTTCTTTAAATTTTGTTAAAGCAATTTATCTATGTGAGTATAATAATTCCTGCTTATTGAACTATAGAACTTTTATATTTTACAAAAATTTAAAGTTTAAATAATTCATATTAATAAAGTTAAATATTACAGATAAAATAAATGAAAGCTAATATTTAAAAATTAAAATACAAAGTATAACTTTAATAATGCACTGCTTATACTTAATATACTCAATTGTAAGAAATCTAGCACTAATAGCAGTAAAGTATAACACTTTTATTTACAGGAAAAATACAAACATTTTCGACAGTTACGCCATCGTCAGGTAACATTCCATTCGAACTCAGTTCAGTTCAGAAGGAAAAAAAGACAGTTACCAAGGCAACCGATTGTTTTATACATAGATGTTTAAAAAGATTAAGATTTAGAAAAAATCATAAACAAATAATTGTAAACAGCTAAGAGAAAAAAGTAATAATAATAAAAAAAGGGTTTAAATATCTAAAAATATTAATATAATTTGTTAGAATAGCATAATAACTAATAAAAGTTACACTAATGCCGTCTGTACTGGTTCTGTTTTTCATTTGCTATCGCATATTTCCATGCCTGGGAGGGTTTCCAAGCTAACTTGTCATTTATTAGATTTTCTTTGGTTTTTCTTCTCATTATTTCTAGGGACTCTGTTATGGTTGGTTGGGTTCTTGGTTTAAGTGGTTTAATTATTTGGGTTTCATCCCATGCTATGTTTAAATCTCTACTATAGGCTTCTATCACCAGAGAGGTGGATAGTTTCACCTGGGAAATATCTCTCTTATGTTCTTCCAACCTCTTTGCTAATGTTCTTGTTGTTACACCTATATAAGCAGCTTCCTACTCCATCTGTGCGTTGTTAAGTGGTATTTTATACACACCCTTTCTTTCTTGTTGGTGGAGCGGGTCTTTTTCATTCCTCAAAATGTTGAATAAGGTTGGAGCCCTCTGTGGCACTAGTTTCTTCTTCTTTTTCTTAGCTATTTTTCTCACAACTTCTAAGTTCCTTAAATGGTACAGTACTGGTAAGTAGTCTTCCATGTTGTGTTTAGAGTTTTCTCTCTTTTGGTGCTGGTTAGGTGTTTCATTTTTTACATTGTTGTAAATTTGGCATAGGAACATTCTTGGATAACCATGTTATGTTCCTGTATCTTGCAGGTATGCTAATTCATGCTGTAGATCATCTGTTTCACTACAATACCCAAGTGCCTTTCTATATAAACTTCTAAAAGCTGCCTTTTTATAATTCACAGGATCATTTGACCAATTGGGTATCAAAATGGGTTGATATGTTGGTTTCCTGTAGATTTTGGTTTTGAGTCTTCCTTCACCAACATCGATTTGTAAGTCTAAGAAGTGAATTCTCATATTGCTTTCCTGATCCTTCTTTAATTTCAAACCATATTCTTTCAACATCAATTCTTTTGTAAAATTGTCGATTTTAGCTGGATTATTAAAAACAAAACACCTAACCAGCACCAAAAGAGAGAAAGCTCTAAACACAACACGGAAAACTACTTACCAGTACTGTACCATTTAAGGAACTTAGCTATTTTTCTCACAACTTCTAAGAAAAAGAAGAAGAAACTAGTGCCACAGAGGGCTCCAACCTTATTCAACATTTTGAGGAATGAAAAAGACCCGCTCCACCAACAAGAAAGAAAGGGTGTGTATAAAATACCACTTAACAACGCACAGATGGAGTAGGAAGCTGCTTATATAGGTGTAACAACAAGAACATTAGCAAAGAGGTTGGAAGAACATAAGAGAGATATTTCCCAGGTGAAACTATCCACCTCTCTGGTGATAGAAGCCTATAGTAGAGATTTAAACATAGCATGGGATGAAACCCAAATAATTAAATCACTTAAACCAAGAACCCAACCAACCATAACAGAATCCCTAGAAATAATGAGAAGAAGAACCAAAGAAATTCTAATAAATGACAAGTTAGCTTGGGAACCTTCCCAGGCATGGAAATATGCGATAGCAAATGAAAAACAGAACCAGTACAGACGGCATTAGTGTAACTTTTATTAGTTATTTATGCTATTCTGATAAGTTATATTAATATTTTTAGATATTTAAATCCTTTATTTTATTATTATTACTTTTTTCTCTTAGCTGTTTACAATTATTTGTTTATGATTTTTCCTAAATCTTAATCTTTTTAAACATCTATATATAAAACAATCGGTTGCCTTGGTAACTGTGTCTTTTTCCTTCTGAATTGAACTGAGTTTGAATGGAATGTTACCTGACGATGGCGTAACTGCCGAAAACGTTTGTATTTTTCCTGTAAATAAAAGTGTTATACTTTACTGCTACACTCTGTAAAATAAGTAGGACACAAGAAAAATTTTCACAAAA
>AYEL01088309.1:0-35858 GCA_000484575.1 Olivierus martensii
ATAATTAAATTACAAATTTAATTTTTATAATAATTTTATTTATTTATTTTCAATTCTCTCTTTTATAATTATGACAAAGTCTGTTTTCTTGATAAGTGATCAATTTTTACTGATTCAGAATAAGATGATCGATCAAATTTCTCATGTACGATAATAGCTGTTATCATTTGATCTTACAGATTTTAAAAATCTATCTATCTTAATTAAAATATATGAAATTATTTAAATTATATTGATTTAATACTACATTATTTATAAACTAGAATAAAAAATTATTTTTTTTTTCTTCAGAATCTATACATAGAATATCAATATCCGATATAATAATATTCGAAAATATATTATCCAATAGACGTCATGGTTGGATATTTCTGAAAAGATTAGGTAGTAATAAAAAAAAGTCTCTATAAAAAGCTTTAGTCTGCTCTATCCAAAATATAAAGCTATATATTTATATATATACGCTATATTTTTTGCTGTTCTGAGATAAACTTCCTTTGTTAATAATTTTAAAAATTTATAATCCGAAAATATTATTAATTATATAAAAATGTAGTTTTATCTTAAAAATAAATCTACTTAAGTCAATTTTTTTATTATTATTTGGAATTTAAACATAATATATAAAGATTTTTTTATAAATTTATGTTGTTGTTTATGAAAGTTTAATATTAAGTCATCCCAAAAAAAAATGTTTTTTTTCATACTACTTATTCAAACATGTCTCAGGTTGTCTAAACATGAATTTTTAAAGCCCTTTGGAAGAGTATTATTGATTCAAGTGGAAAATATATATATATATACTTGATTAAATTAGCAAATGATTTATCTTTTATATCCTTTCAAAACTTAATGCTATAAACGATATTATTTTTGGGATGACCTGATATTTAGATTTTTTATTGATTCATATACTATATTACTTTTATTATTTTATTTATTTCGATCCCTGTTTTAATATTATATTTATTAATAATTATAATATTACTACCTGTAATTTATCTAAAAAAATTGATGAACTTATTGTTCATACATAACCGCTATTTTAGAATTATTAGATATAGGAATAAAAGTATGTCATCAACGTGTCTTCTATTGCATGGTCTGTCGTCTGAATTACATTAAAATATATCGAATAATTTAAAAGTTATGAAGAAAAATTGCATAAATTTGAACGTTCGGTATTTTAAATGATCGAAACGATTAAATGATATGATGTTAAGATAATCTTAAATGATATGAATTTGCTAAATCTCATAAATTCATTTCAATTAGTTCAAAAGTTAATAGTATCAAACAGCTTGAAAGTAATATTTTAAGTTTCAAATTTACTTTGAAAAGTAACGTGATAAACACTAAAAAAATTTTAATAGATTTTTATAATAATAATAATTTTATTGGTTTGCCATGACACATTAGTGTGACGCCAAACCTTTGATGGTGTGCCGCGAAAAATTAATAATGAAGTATATGTATGTAATTGTATGAATCATATATATCAGCGCTTCTCAAACTTTTCCACTTGGCGACCCTTTTACCCGAGAAAATATTTTCGCGATCCTGGTTATACAGGTATATAAACTAGGAATACCAATTAAAACATTTGCTAAAATTTCTGCGACCCCCAAATGGGATCGCGACCCATACTTTGAGAAGCACTGATATATATTAATAGTGAAATCGTGGTTGGCTTGATATTCCTATTGCAGTCGAACCACTTTACCTATTCCTATAAATAGGTTATCGTTAGAAAAATCTTACCCTCAAATTTCTGCAACAGCCAAAAATTTTTTGTCGTTATTCATAATTTAAAAATTAAGAAATAAAAATTAAAATTTTAAAATTTATAGTTTCTCTGAAAAGACAAAATCCGAAGGTGGCGCTATAAATTAATAAGCGCCGCCATTTAATGATTCCGTTGTGTAAGTATAATCTATAATCTGAACGTAATAAATAAGAATAATTATAATAATCTATTAATAAAAATTCGTTGTTAAATCTAAATTATTATTTAATTGTTAATAAAAATTTGTTGTTAAATCTAAATTATTATTTAAAATATTTTAGTTGTGCCGCTAAATTTTAAATTATTACGTGTTCCTCAACAGAAGAAAGATTGAGAACTACTGATTTATAGGCTGTCATTATTTCATTGCAATAAGTAATAATAGAAGATATCATAGCAAAATATGATAGGAAAGCAAACTGTAAGTTTATATCTATATATTATGAAATTTTATATACTGCTACATATATATATAATAAGTGTTCTTATAAGTCTAGTTGTAAATTTTTGAAAAAATAAAATAAAATTTTCTTTAAAAAAGTTTTTTTTCCATTTTTTTCACATTTAAGTTTATTGTTTACTGTATAATAAATCACGAATATATTTGATTTTTGCTTCTGATTTATTAAATAAAATATTTGTGTTATTCTCACGTAAAACAAAATTAAACTTGATTTTTGTAATTTATTTTGATATAGTATTTTTTAAATTATGTAAAAAGCAATAAAACAGCCATTAGTTTTTATAACCAATATATATAACTAACTAATTCAAAAAATACGCAAATTTTATTTAAAACTCGATACTCCATTTTTTTTAAATTAAAATCGATACCTGTAAAAATTTTTTAGAGAATATCGTCATTTTTCTTCGTTTATTTTGTGAGTATTTAAACCACAAAATAAGTTATTTACATTATAAAAAATTAAAAGAATGATTATTAAAATGATTTGCTTTTATAACTTTTTTTTTGTGAACATTTTCTCAAAGTAATTACACTTGTCATACAATTCATCGTGAATAATCACAGATGGTTTTTAGTCAAGGGAACTGCATTAAATGATTATTACAATAAACATTGTTTTGGAATAATCAATTAATGCAATTTTTTTCTTTTTTTTTTTGTTTGCAAAATAAAAAGGAAAAAAAAACATAAACCGACTTCTCACAAAAACATAATTATTACAAGTCTTTTGATGAAGTTGCAGAGTGAGACAGTGTGCATCTTGTCTGACAAAGATAACATTGTGACTCTTACGCCTTTTCTTTCCCAGATGATTGATTAGTTAGGTAAGAGAGTTTTTCTTTTTAAGGGCTTCTCATTAATCATTTCTCCCCAAAAGTTGTCTCCGGTTTTAATTCTGCAGTAAGCAGTTTAAGAGGACAAACATAACTGCATTTACTATTTCATTTTCAGTTTCGGTAAACTGTAATTGATGGAAGTAGAATGGAAAACGAACAGCAATTACAGCATACAATGAACAACTTCCTTTTTAGAAGAGTTTTTGTTTGTTTATACTGTAGATAGAGTCAAAATTTAAATAATATCTTTCAAAAAGTTTTATTTTATTAAACATAAAAAAAAAATTATTCAGTGCTTAAAAATAAACTCGAATATTTATTTAATGTTATTTTAAAACTTTTTATCTGTGAATTTATCCTTTAATACGAAACATTAAATTTTAATTAAATATATGATAATAAATTATGATAATTTTATGATATTCAATATAGAGTTGTATAGACGTATTATTACTCGTGTAAAGGGATAATAAGGCAGGAATTTTGAATGGGCCTATTGCTGGCGTTGGTTTGAATAGGATTACAGTATTGCTGACAGTGCATGTGAAAGTCGTTATACATTGATGGCTAGCCAATGATATGCATGGGAATATGTTCAAATTCAATGCAGGTTATCTCACTCCCGTTAGATTTATCGAAAAAGATCTGATGGTTTATATTTTCTGTATGTTTATAAAGTGTGGATTTGATGCTAGAATCAGTTTCTAATGAATTTGCTAATATATACAGTGGTACCTCGGTTCACGAACACAATCCGTTCCTTGACCCTGTTCGTGATCCGAAAAGTTCGTAAGAATCAATCTCGATCCTGTTCGTGATCCGAAAAGTTCGTAATCCGAATCAATTTTTCCCGACACTGTTTCGTGATCCGAAAAGTTCGTAATCCGAATCAATTTTTCCCATGGTGATACCTCGGTTCACGAACACAATCCGTTCCTTGACTTTGTTCGCGATCCGAAAAGTTCGTAATCCGAATCAATTTTTCCCATTGCCGTGATCCGAAAAATTCGTAATCCGAATCAATTTTTCCCATTGCAATTATTGCAAACCAAATACTGTTTTTTGTCCTAGAAAAAATTTTTAACATGTTATGGCTTGTGGTGAATTAATACAGAAAGGAAATAAATATAACAGTAATATTAGAAGAAAGATGTGTGGAAATAATACTAAAAGGATATAAATATAACAGTAATATTAGAAAAATAATACAGAAAGGAAATATTTATAACAGTAATATTAGAAGAAAGCATTAAATAAATATAACAGTAATATTAGAAGAAAGCATGTTTAACACCACCTCCACTAACACTTTTAACTTTTTGGGAGCCATAACAAGGGATAAATTTAATTTATTAACACACTTAACTTTTTGGGAGCCATAATAAGGGATAAATTTAATACACAACTTTTTTGGGAGCCATAATAAGGGATAAATTTAATTAAATAAAGACGTAACTTTTTGGGAGCCATAATAAGGGAGTAAATTTAATTAAATAATGAAAAAAACTAAAATATCAACACTTGTTGGTCTAATTAAATAAAGAAAAAAACTAAAATATCAATACTTGTTGGAACTTTTTGTACCCATGTGAGCTGGGCCAACTGGATTGCTTCTGGGGGCGAGGCTACTGCAAGGTTTTGGCGCCGCGAGTCACGTGCGCTCCATGCACTCCGTGTGTGCGCCGCGAGGTGCGTGCCCTCCATGCACTCCGTGCGTGTGTGTTCGTGAACCGAAGCATCGTTCGTAAAGCGAAGCAAAATTGTTCACAAATGTGTTCGTAGACCGTGAGCTCGTGATCCGAGGTATCACTGTATTCTTTGTAATAAAATATAAAAAAAAAAGCATCGTTCGTAAAGCGAAGCAAAATTTGTTCGCAAATGGTGTTCGGAACTGAGACGTTCGTAATCCGAGGTATCACTGTATGGCTATCCATATATCATATTATCAGATCATTCCAAAAGTAATGTTTTTTTATACTGTACTTATTCAAACATGTCTCAGTTTGTCTAAACATGAATTTTTAAAGCTTTCACAACGTTGGAAGAGTGTTATTGATTCAAATAGAGAATATATATTTGATTAAATTAGTACTTGCTTTTATATTCTTTCAAAACTTAATGCTAAAAACGACATTATTTTGGAATGACCTGATATTATAAATATGCAATTTTTTATATATAAATTGAAATTTTAAATTAAAAATAATTTTAAAATTGGAAATTTCAATTCAAATATGTTTGAATAATTTGCATATTATCAGTTTTTAGCCAAGCCCATATGTATATTGCACCATTTAACCCATTAAAGTTATGATAACTTTTCATTTGATGCAGGTCATCCCATAAATAATGCCGTTTTTTATATTGTACTTGCTCAAATATGTCTCAGCTTGTTTAAACATGAATTGTTTTATTTCCATATATAATGCTACATTTATCCCATTAATATTATGATAACTTTTGATTTGATGCCCATATTGATTTTTTTAATACTGTTTAAAAACAATAATTTAACCCATTTAATTTTTTTATTTAATTAATACACGATTTAATTTTTAATATTATTGCTGTTGATAATATCATCGGAACTATTATATAAATAAGAGTATAATTAAGAAATAAGACTATTGAAGTCTAATTAAATAATCTTTTTATTTAATTAAGTTGAATTACTTTAAAATAAATTAGAAAAATATTAATTTAACTTAAGCAGTACTAATATATTTGATTGTAATTAAAATTATTTATTGTCTAATTATAAATATTACAAAATGCATTTTGTAATTCCGTATTATATTACAGAATAATTTTTAATTAAGTTAAAATATAACTTATTAAAAATATTCAGGAGTAAAAATTGATAAAGATGACTTTGTTATCAAAACTAGACTGATGGATATTATACATACTGATAAGAGTAAATAATAATACAATAATATTTATAAATGTAAAATAATTTAGAATACATTATTTTATAAATAATAATAAAAAATAAAAATAAACTTAATATAAAAATGTGTATTGGAAATTATTTTCGAGCATAACTAATCAGAATAAAGGCTAAGTTGATATGGCAACTTATCATACGGAACCGGTTTGTGACGCCATCTGTAATTTAAATTTTATACTAAAATAATATATCGTTAAATTAAATAAAACTTCTTATTTCCATTCAGGAGAAATAAAAATTTTAAATGTTTAAATTTTTGTATAATTCATAGCGCTAATATTTTAATTTTTAAATAAAATTAATTTAAGCAATACGAAACGTAACTCATTATATAAATTGTAATTAATTAAAATATAAAAATAACTTCCTGTCAGTGACAGAAATAAATATTTGTGATATGAAAGTCATATCAAAAATAAATAAATAGAAGGAAAAAAAATTGACGAGCATTTAATGCAGCAATTAAAGCAAAATAAAAATTTTTAATTGTAATTCATTATTAATTTTGTTTTAAGAAATCTTCAAATTAGTTTTGCGTTATTCGTAATGCTTTTTGTTTTTATGCGACATTATACAGATGAATGACTTTACTTTCAAAATTGCTACAGACAGTTTTCTAATTATAAGTTAGTAAAACCTCATTATGTCGAAAGAAATATATTTAAATTACAAACTTTTGTAATATTTCTTAAAAAGAAAAGTTTCATTTATTTCAATATACTGCATATTGTTAGACTAATTAATTGCGAAAACTTCGTTTTAATTCACGAATGTCACTGAATAAAAATGGAGTTTATATATGACATATTGGAAATTTTCAAAATTAAGAAATTAGTTGAGTTTAATCTAATTAATATAAAAATTTTGATTAAAGTAATATTGATTTGTTCAAACAGGTCTCAACTTGTCTAAACATGAATTTTCAAAGCTTTCATAATATTGGAAGAGTGTTATTGATTCCAATAGAGAATATATACCGGATTAAATTAGCAAGCTATTTATCTTTTATATCCTTTCAAAACTTAATGCTAAAAACAACAAATAGAGAATATATACCGGATTAAATTAACAAGCTATTTATCTTTTATATCCTTTCAAAATTTAATGCTAAAAACAACATTTTGGAATGACCAGTTATTATAAATATGCAGTTTTTTTTATATATAAATTGAAATTTTAAATTGAAAATAATTTATAACTCGAAATTTCATTTCAAATATGTTTGAGTAATTTAATTTAATTATAGGTTATAAAGATATCTGAATTAATTCAAGTAAGATTTTTTTTTTATTTTCTCAAGAATTAAATATAAGATCAATGATCAGAAAGATAAGCAATAATCTATTATTCAGGAAAGACACTTTAAATTAAATCCAAAATATTTTTCATTGATAAATAGCTTAAAAAGGCTGGATTCTGCTTTTCACGGAATTGCCAAATGTGATACCATTCGATAGAACTCCTCAAACTAAATTATAATAGAACCATGGACGAAAGCGGCACCAATTAGAAGATATTTCGAAAATTTTACCTATTCATTTTGTCTTTAAACTTCAAATGAATTTATTTTAGAATTATTAAATATTTGAAGAATTATAGAAATTAGATAAAAATATTATATTTTCCTAAGTTATTTTGATAACTTGGAAAACGTAAAATATAAATAAATAAATATTATGTAATGAATGTTATATCAAATGAAAAAATGAATTTCTATAATGTATTTTATAAATATTGCAAAATATGCAATGTCAGGCAACATTTCAAAATTTATATTATTGCAAAACAGAATTTTCTGTCATTTATGACATTTAATAATTTTAATGTAAATTGTATTATCTAAAGATCCTGATATATTTTTTTTTATTAAAAATAAAAAAATAATAATAATCTTTTAATAATTAGTCTAGTAAGGCATTCAAAAATTCTATGAAAATCAATAAGACATTGAAGGTGTTTGGAAAAATGTTTTGAGAGTAATAAATCTGGTATGATTATTACTAGACTAAAGTGTATTAGTTTTGTTTGGATTAGTATTTATTCCTTGTAAATTATAATGATTTTATAACTATTATTGGTAGATTGTTTTAATCATATAAATATTTGATTAATAGATTTTAATTCTATATTTTTCATTTTTTGATAAATATATTTTTATATGTTTGATAATTAAATCATAATTTATTTGATAATTCTCACTATTGCAATAGAAATATTTATATAAGTTACAAATTCAAAACTAAAAATTTTAAAATTTTTTATATAGATTATGGAGCAAAAAATATCCTATTTGTCTTGATATTCCAAGTTCTCCAAGTCAAGTTACTTATTCAGAAAGTAGTGGTTCCAAAGAAGTATCTCCAAGAGATTCCATGAGTTCTTTTTCGTCTGTAGAAAGTTTTGATGATGTCACTGATGAATCATTAAAAAAATATACAAATGTCCCTGGTTCAAAAGTTTTATATTTATTTGCACGCACAAGTCGAGAGAAAGAAGAATGGTATTGGTTATTGTATGCTGCCACTAAACAAAAATCTAATTGGTTAAAATCATCAGTATCTGGTACATCCCAAATTAACACCACACCTTTTTTAACAAGAGAAAAAAGAACTTTCTCTATTGATTCAGGAACATCTGCAAGCACTTGTATTACAAATGAATTATCAGATAAAGAAATTCTAAAAGAAGACAGTTTAGAATTCAATAATTATATGTCACAATTTTTAGATAAAGAGAGATGGTTTTCAACTTTTACTAGTTTTGCATCAATAGCATATTCTAAAGAAAGAAGATTAACCTCTCCTGATACAAAAAATGTTAAGAGTGATATTAAAGAAAGTATGCTGTGGTTAAATGCATTAATTGGGAGAATATTTTTCAATTTTCTGACAGAAAAAGATTGGTCAGATGCAGTAGTTGATCGAATACAAAAAAAATTGGATAAAATTAGGGTATGCTTATGCTAAATTTGATATTGTATAATTAATAATTAATTTAGTTATATTATATTACTGACAAAAATAACTGCTAAATCATAACTTTATCATAGTATATATTCAAATACAGATATCTCTCATTATACGCGATATTATTGGGTTGGAAACTAAGTCATTGCGGATTTCATTAACAGGTAGCATTTTGTATTTTTATATTCATTGTTTACATATTCGCACAGATAAGATCTTTTGATATGTTATTACTTGGTCCTCTATGAAACATTCAGTAGCAAAATTACATTGATCTGCTAAATAGTGTGTGCGAGTGTAATAAGCTAAAACATGGAGAACCGAAGAAAACATATTCGTCACATTTTGCTTTTTTATTTTCGTAAAGGTAGTAATGCAACACAAGCTCACAAAAAGTTACAAGCTGTGTATGGTGATGAAGCCTTAAAAAAACGGCCGTGTCAGAACTGGTTCGCCAAATTTCGTTCGAGTGATTTTTCTATTAAAAGACGAGGATCACTCTAGACGTCCAGTTGAAGTTGATGATGAGCAAATAAAGGCCATAATTGATACCTATCATCATAGTTCAACAGGGAGATAGCAGAGAAACTGAATGTATTGCATACATGCATTCTAAACCACCTAAAACAAAAAATCCTTGAAAAATCCGCAATGACTTAGTTTCCAACCTTTATGCATTTTCGCTATAATGCGATTTTAAAAAGTAATTTAATTTTTTAAATTAAAAAATTTTCATTTAAAAATTCTCTCATGTACACCACATGTAGACAAATTAGATGAACTGCTTGAGTTCCACTTATCAGAGCTCACTAGTGAAGAGCTTTTGGAAATAGAAAACAACATGAATGATGATGTTTTCCATTTCCAGAAATCAGGAGCCCTTTGTTGCTGACCATCAAATAGCTTACAACAAAACAAATGACTGAACTTTTTAAACACATTGACAGTGCCATCAGAGTAATTTAAAAGGGCCGATATATGTCCTTATGGACAATAGGTGTATTCTTAAGAATGTTCTGATCATAGAGGACTTGATGCAACTATTAGATAAGCTAGACAAAGAGAGATTAAGATGTAAAGTGACAGAAGAAAGATCCAAGCGAAAGAGAAAAGCTTACAAAATGTTATCTAGAAGAGAGTGCCTCTTAGTTAGTAGGACATTAGAGTGGCTTAATGAGAACAAACTAGTAATTACTAGGGATGATAAGTCGAAAAAACTAATTATATTAGAAGAAGAAAAGTATAAGGACATGCTAAGACAATATATAGTAGAATCAGGAGCAATAGAAGTCCAGAATGATCCAACATTTATGCTTACAAATAAAGTGGGAAGGCTACTTAAGAAGAAGAATTTTCCAGAATGCTTTAGGGCCAACACAATAAAAGATCCAGCATGTCCAAGACTATTTGCATTTATTAAGATGCACAAATACCTATATTCTGTAGACCTATAGTAGATAAAACAAGATCTCCCCTAATTAATTTAGAGAAGAGGATTGCAATGTGGTGCCTGTAGAAACTTCCTGATTATGAATACACTATAGAATTGTTGCAGCAACTAATACAAAAGTTAAGGGCACTTTCACCTGTGAGGGTCAGAAATCTCTCCCCCCGGAGATGAGTTAAGGAATTTGTCGCCAATGACAAAATATAATAACAGGACATATTATGTTTCACCATTGTTCTTTGGAATAATGAATCTCAACGAAATGGTTTATTTAGGTGTCAAGTCAAACTCTAAGAAATGATACCTGAACCATCTGTAAGTTAAAGAGAAAAACATCCCCGGGAAAAAGGGTAAGAGAAAGGTCACGGGTATTTAAGAGTCGATGCCACCCTCGATCGGGGCTTGTTCCACGGTTCTTGTTCTTTGACTTCGTTTACACTATGACCTCTGAATTCGCTTGTTCTACATGGCTCTCCACTATTCACGATGTTTGTTATCTGTCGTTGATCCTATTTTTTCTATGAACCTCCATGTTCTTCACTTGCATGAAAGATATCATCTACCAGAGTCAATTCTCTGTAACTTTCAATTACTGGATGATAAAACCTGGCAGTTAGTTGATAGTTACACATTTTACTCACCTTCCTGTCCCAATGAAGATTTCCAGCAATTCCTACTGTTAAATTCTATTCAAAAGGACTAAAGACTGTGTGTGTATTAAGGACTAAAGACTGTAGCATCAGAAGCAGACCAAATTGTGTGACCGAACTGTATCATCGAATTGTGAATCTTCCAACCGACTTAGGGAGTCATTGTATTTAAGGTACCTCTTCTCTCATATTAAGGCTCATCGATCACTATTTATTTTAATGGAGATCTCTCTCCAATAAAGGAAGTTATTCTTTAACGAATGTGGTCTCTCTATCGATTTGCTGAGCACTCATTACCCGTCCTTACTCGTGCTTCATACTGCTCAAGGCCAATCCTGTCAGTACCATCCTCGGTCTCACACACCACAAAACAACGAAACTATGGTAGTAATGGATTTTGAGAAGCTGTATCTATCCCTTGTGTTCTTGCCTACATGCCTAGAATTATATAGATTTCTTTATGAAAACCTGCCACATTCATACCAATATGCAGATATATTAAGAGACATAGCGGCCTTAATCTCCTATATCTCGTATTTTATCTTTGATGAGAAAGTCTTTCAGCAGACAGCACGAGTTCCTATGGGAGGCTCCTTGGCAGGTGTAATGGCAGAGTTGGTCCTCAGGTCTGTAAAAAAAAAGGAGTATTAACAACATTCAAGTGGAATTTAAAAATTTATTTTACAAGGGGAGGTTCAGACATTCAGGTCATCGATTTTTCTTAAATCGCACACACTTGTAGTAGTTGCCTAGGAACAATATAATATGCAAACAATAAAGTTCACAATTCAAGCATTGTCGAGAAAATTGAGCGAGAAGTTTCGTGCTGAATTCATATATTTAATATAGAATTTGAAATGTAAATATATAATATAGAATTTGAAATGTAAAAAGATGGTAGTGTAGTTGTTATTGTTTTACTTTCGTAATTGTATGATCGTTGGTTCAATTCTCGGTATTAATTTATTATTATTATTATTTTATTTATTTTTTTTTCTTACATTGTTTTATTTAAATACAATTATTTATATTTTTTTGTTTTAAATATTTTATGTATATACTGATATATACATATTTTTTTTTGTCAACAGATGATGCCTGATGCCACTTTCCATTCTATAAGAATATTAACTTGTAATAATTAATTATTAATACAATTTGTAATTATTGATAATGACATATTTATTGGCAGATATTCCTCCAATTTTGATATTTTTTCCCATCTTTCTTTAATAATTTATGAACCTCTTTTCTATGGAGACACAGACTCCAAGTGGGATGATTTTTAGCTAGATTCACTAATTTAGAATAAATTCCAAGTGAGATGATTGTTAGGTAGATTCTAATTTTATTTTTGTTTCGAATGAAATGAAATCAACATCTTCAGCTTCTTAACTGGCCTATATCGTTTGTTAATTGTGAATCAATTTCATCCTTATGGAACTGATTTTGATAAACATTGTTTGATTTTTATTACATTCAATGATTATTAAAGACTTTATCGACGAAAGTCATTTGGAATAGTTTTTATTTGTTACAATTGCCGACAGAAATAATTTTCGAATGCACCACACTCATATTGCAGTCAGAAAGTTAGTATTTTTACAGAATAGAAAGTGGCATCATCTATTGACAAAAAATATATAGAAACCATTGTTGATATAAACAAAAAAAAAATTTGTTGTTACTAATTATTGTTACATTATTTACTCATTATTATTATTGTTGTAATACCTTCTTGATATTGTATTTAACCTTATTATATTTATTTGTGTGTTATTACTAATCTTCAAATGTTATACAAACTGTATAATTTTATTTTATAATTGTATTAATTGTAAATTGTAATCTGATTTTATATAAAAAATGGTGATGAATGTGTTCTTTCCTTTCTGTAGTTATCTATCACACTCCTGATAGAATCCTTTTAACTTTTCTCATACTTTCTACTTCTTACTTCTTTTCTGTTTTCCAAGGCTAAACCTATGAGTACAGCCTTCTACTGTGGGCGAGATACGAAGCCTTCGCGGGCCGCCAGTTTGTGACCCCTGATCTAAATAATATAGTATATTTGATTTTATTCGTTGATAACCATAACTATAAAAATTTTCTGAATTCTATTCGTGGTCTCATTCTAATTTAATCCGTGGGCCAGATACGAAGCCTTCGCGGGCCGCCAGTTTGTGACCCGTGATCTAAATAATATAGTATATTTGATTTTATTCATTGATAACCATAACTATAAAAATTTTCTGAATTCTATTCGTGGTCTCATTCTAATTTAATCCAAATAATTTTCTGATTCAAATTCGATATATACAGAACATATGTAAAGCATTGCTACAGTTGGGTCATCCAGTCTGTTTTCTTGTTTCTTATATTGAACGTTTTAAGAAATAAAAAAAATTAAAAATAGTGATATATAATAAACAATACAATATATTTCTATAAAATATAAATAGTCGGTGTAAAGTTTATTGCGATATTACTGTACTATATATAGATTATAAATCTTCTTTGTTTTATTATTTATATTCTACTTATGCTATGGATGATATCTGAAATTATTTAATTTTTTCAGCCTAAATTTATTCCAAAATTTATTGAGTAAGTAAAACTATTTGTTTTCTTGATAAAATTTATCTTAATAAACAATACACATTAATATAAATAAATGTTTTAATTATTGTATTGTTAGTTTTTTTTATATATCATAATTCATCATAAGATATAGAGGTTATTACAATTTCTTTATAAAATTTAATTATTCAAATAATTAAAAAATATCAATATATATCTTATGAAATTGATTTAATTAATACTTAAGCATTCAATCTGTATCTGTTATTTGTAGAACAAACCTAGATTTGATTTGTTCTGTAAATAACAAATGCCCATATTAAACTTTGAACTGAATTACAAAAGAAAAATTCAAGTTTAAATTAATTTAATTAGTAAAATTTTTTAAAGTATTTATCATTACTTAAATAGTATTTATAAAATAGATAATTTAACTATTATTTATAAACATTTGTTTGTATTTAATATTTTATTATTATTTAAAATTTTTGATTTCAATAATATCCTTTACTACTATTACTAAAACCATTCTTAACGAATTCCATCTGTCTATAGAAACTGTATTCAAATACTATAGTAATAGAAAATTAATTTATTTTCTACTTAAAATCATGTGATTTTTATAAAATTAACAATAAATACACAAATAATTTTGAATTTCTTTGTAGTAGTACAAGAACTGTAATTGAAACAATGTTGATACCCTGAAATTTAGAATAATATGTAATTGAATAATGGAGTTGGAAATGGTTCTAAACATGAAAACATTACTGCATATAGCAATTCATAAATATAAGCAGTCCCAATGTATATAGATCCTGCATTTTTTAGATATGTATTTATGCAAAGATTTCCTGATTAAAAACTAAAATATACTGATTATAATGAATAAAACTATAATACAGAAATATGAGCAATTTTTCTCATAATTTCAGCTGACTGCTTTATCATGCAGTTTATGTACTTATTATTTAATATAACTAGTTTTAATGTTATGTCTTTGTGACACAATATAAGGTATGTTCTAACATATGACTTACATACAGCTTCATAAATGATCTATTTATGTAAGTCGTTTGCAATCATTTCCATAATATTGATTTTAAGTAGAAAATAAATAAATTCTTTTTTATTATAGTGCTTTTAAATGGAGTTTCTCTAAAATCATTGATTATTATGAATCATAGGTGAAATATATTGATGTGGGAAATAAACAAAAATTTAAAAAATTCAGTTTTTCTGTCAAATAAGAACCAACTGTCAACCAAATAATGGAAGTAATGCATATTAATTTAGAATAAACTGAAATTAATGACTAAATTAAGCTATAAATTTTAATATTAATATAAAAATAAAATTTGTTCCAATCTGGAACTGAACTTTGAACTTTCAGGATTATACACTAATTTTCTATCACACTAGACCATCTGGGTCATTAGATATATTTCATCTTCAGATAGCTTATATCCTAAAATTTAGAGAATCTCATTCATTGGACCAATCATTTTTCAGCAGAAAACTTGTGTACTATGTCTAGTTTCTTAGCTGCTCTAATTGATAGAATAATATGGTATTATTTTAAAAATTCCTATTTTATTTTTAGATTAATATTAAAATTTATACTTATTAATCAATCAAGGGAACCATATTATTTAAAGATGTGCTTAATCATTTATTTCAGTTTATTCAAAATTAATTTGCATTTCTAAGATTATTTTGCTGATATTTGGTTAGTTAATCCCTAGTTGAGTGCTTGATATATGTAATTTTCATGTTGGACTACCAGAATTCATACTTTCATGGTCAAAGACATAGTACATAATTTACAAAATAAAATTTTATTGATAACTTTATTGGATTGTTCAACATTTTTTGGAATATTTATAAAAATTATTATATAGTCCAGTTACAGGCATACCTTGCTTTACAGTGCTTCTCAATTATATTCCATGTTTTTATTTTATATTTCAAAAGGAAATTTATTTGAAAAATAATATTTTGAATACATATAAAAAATATAAATTAATACATAGACAGGCCAGGCTCAGAGCCTTCCTGAAAACTGGATGCATGAGACCTGGAATTGAACCTGAATCCTTCAAGGTGATAAGCAAATACTTTAAATGTAAGTTTTTAGGCCTAGCACTATTATGCACTTAATTAAGGTGACCAATCGTCCTCCTTTAGGGAGGACAGTCCTTCTTTTGTAAGTTCTGTCCTCCCTCCAAAAGTGTCCTCCTTTTCCTTGTGTTGAGTTTTTATCTAAAGAAATGTCAGACTTAAAATAGATGACAATTGTCTCTTTGAAGAAATTAGAAGACTGAATATATATTTAAATTCTGAAAAATTAATACAATGGGAAAATGAACATGTTAAAATTAATAAATGATGGGTGGAAATATTCAGCCATTTCAAAAATGAACATATTCCATGTGAAAATTTATTTATTCTTGTTTGATTTAGATTGTGCTTCCCTAGAATTATGCAGTACTTGAAAGAGTTTTTTTCAATTGCTAATGATTTTGGATAAGTGAGAAATCGAGATTTAATGTTGATATTCTAGCTGCAGTACTTGCCATTAAATTCAATATGAAAGACATTTTTTGTTCAGATATTTCCAATATATTGTTAAGAGATGATATATTGACAAAAAATATTCATTCAATGGAAAAGTACTCATTTAAATAATAATTAATAGGCATAATTACAATATAAAATGCTACAAATGTTTTTATTGTGCATTTATCATATTATAGTGTATTATTGTTGCAATGAATAATATGTTTCTTTTATTTACGATATTTTTCTTCTTCAATTAATTTGTGCCCTCCTTTTCATTGTAAAAAAGTTGGCCACCTTATATATATTAATGTATATATAATATATAAATCCATAAATTGCATAAGATAGTATAAGTATGCTTTTAGACTTTTATATGCATCAGAAAATGAAAAAAGACTGTGATTTGCTATACAGCTGTGGTCTGGAAGTAACCACTGCAATAATGAGTATGTCTGTATTTATTGTTTAAATAGAACTGTTAGAATCATGCCAATTTTGGTTTTATAGTTTTAATTATATATTATTCAATATTAAACAAATAAATATTTAAAATATATGTAATAGACATACATTAAAATTTTAATTTATATTTTTATAATAACCAATAATTGACATTTCTGATAAAATCTTATATCATTTAATCACTTTAGGAAAAAATTACTACAGCTGAAAAATTGATTTAATTATTAATTAGTTGATATTTTCTGTCAGTTCTTGCAATTTTTATTTAAAAACTGCCAAAATGATTATCTTATGAAACAGAAATAAGTTCTAGCTACATTTAAACTAATTCAACAGAAAAGAGTATTAACTTATAATTAACTGAAAGAGAGTTTAAATTGACTTATAAAATAGTATTTAAACTTCTTATATATTCTTGCTTAAGTGATCTAAAGTATATATATATATATATATGCCATTTTCCACTCAGTAAGAATACTAAGTTGTGATTCAAAACAATCCCTTTTCAAGCTTCCCACCCATGAAGAGATCAGCTGGATTGTGGAGGATGGGAGCCTGGACCTTATGATAAATATTTTCAAGAGGTGAGACTGAAGAATCTAGATCCTCCAGAGTGGAAAGCCAAATTTTTCTATGTGGCCAATCCAGCCACTTATATATATATATATTAGTTTGAATTGAAAATTTTAATTAAAATAGATTGTCCTCAACTTATGATAAGATTTGGTTTTGTATTCCATTGTCATAAGCTGGAATGATCATAAATTATAAATGTCCAAAATTTATGGATTTCTCACTATTAATGGTTACTAAGACACTATACATTATCTTAATAAACATAAAGAACTCAAAAACTATAAAAACCAGACACAAAAAAGGATTCTTTCCATATATCCTGCCATTAGGTCAGGGACTCAAACCCATTAAATTGCATTAAATCCAATACACTGCCTAAATTGCTCATAAAGAAGCAAAAATATTAGCACTGTGGCAGGAAACACATTCATTAGTAAAATAAAAACAAGACTAAGTGTAGAAGTACTTTCAATTTATTTAAAAATCCTCTTCAGCTATTAACTCTACAATAATTTTAAAAAACTTATTCTAAAGAATGCCAAGAGAAACATTCTTAACATTACAACATTACCCAAACTCTTTTTTGTTGTCATAGCAATGATGATTATAGACTAAAAAATAAAAGAATATATATAATAAATTATTTTCTATAATAAACAGATATATTTTGATAAATAAACTATTCTAACGCTTCTGTGATAGCTGAGGTATGAATTTTCTAACTGTATTTAGCAATATTGATTATATTAAAATTTAGATAAATTTACACAATGAAATTTATTGGTCCATTCGAATTATACTCTAATAAAAATTAGAAATTTCATAAAATATTCCAGTTATTTTATAATTATTTTTGAAAAACTAAAATGGACACAGTCTGAATTAAATCTAATTAATTCTCTGTCGGATAGAATAAAGAGTTTTTATATTATAATTTTTTAAGAATACCTAAGACCTCATTAATGTCTGACGATAACGGCAATTTTATTCTGATACTTATAGAACTTTTAAAATTAATACATTATATATATATGAAAGTGTGTGAAATCATTCTCAGATTTCTACTGAAAGTTTAAGAAATCCTGATATATCACCTTAAGTTTTGGTAAAAAAACTACTGGTTTGAATTCAAAGAAATAAATTATGAATATACATACATATATATATGTATGTATAACTAACTTTTATTTAATTTAAATATAATGGACTTACGTCGAAGAAGGAGAGAGATAATTCTACTGACAAACGAATAATGAATGTATAACCTACGTGTATTAAAGAATATTGTTAAAGCATAGCAATGCGTTCACACATTGTTACAAAAATTTCGGAAATTAAAATATTTTCGGTCATAAACAGATATTTAAGAAAAATATTCTAGCGATTCTAATTGCAAAATATGTATTTGCAATCTATATTTAGCAATTGTGATTAGTTTAAAGTTTAGATAAATTTACACAATAAAATCAATTGGGACGGTGTAGTTATACTCGAATATAAATAAAAAATTTCAGAAACGACTCCAGAAAAGAGTCAATTTATTTTCTGAAATATAAAAATACGCAGTCTGTACTAAATATAAAAACATAATTAAGGAACCTTTCTCTGTCAAATAATATAAAGCAGGGATGTCCAACCTTTCGGCTTTCTTGGGCCGCATTTGAAGGAAACAAATTGCATTGGGTTGCACATAAAATGTACTAATTCTAACGATAGCTGTTTAAAAAAAGTTAATAAATAATGTATAATAAACGATATTTACCTTGACAAATAATCAAGATTTACGTTACATAATAATCTTTGAGTTCTTTTCGTTCAGAAATTTTTTTCAAATCATTGAGCGGATCCAGAAGTTTTAATCCCTGAAATAAGAAATATTTTAGAAAATGGAAAAAGGAAATGTAGATAGGTTTTTAATAATAAAAACTTCATTAAAATACATAAAAATCTCAATGTTTTCAGGAAGTTTACAATTTTATGGTGGGCCGCGTGGTGGATTGCCCTGGTATAAAGTGTGTTAATATTATAATTTTGTAAGAGTACCTAAGACCTGATAAATAACTAAAGACATTTGCAATTTTATTCAGATATCCATAGACCTATTAAAATTAATACAATATATAGGAGACAGTGATTTCTACTCAGAATTAAAGAAATCCTGCTTTTTCGCAGTACATTTTTGTTAAAAACTACTGTCTTCAAAGAAGTCATTTAGGCACTTCTAAATCTAACTATTTTTATTTAATTTAAATTTTATCGACTTAATTCGAAGAATGATAGAGATAATGGTAGAGATAAACTAATAATGACTGTATAACCAGAAGAAATTTAACGAGAGATAAAGAATATTGTTAAAAGGTTAACAATGTCTACTCACATTGTTATAAAAATTTAGGAAAATAAATATTAAATTTTTTTTCGAATTTAGAGAAATATTTTCGGGAAATTATTATTACTATTCTGTGCTGATAAGGTATGTATTCTCTATCCGTGTTTAGTAATTTTTTATATTAAAATATAAAAACATTATACTGTATTTAGATGTAAGGTTCAATAATTTTTATTCTCTTAATATAATCTTATCAACGCTAGCCAATTAAATTTCATTTCAGTTAAAATAAGTTTATATGTACACACTTAAACGTCGACATGTATTGAAAAAAGGAATTACGAATAAGTATTCCACCGATACATCTTAATAAGAACCGATACTGTTAATCCTCAAACGAAAAAGAATAAATTTATAAATTGCATTTATTTAATTTATGAAGTAAACGCAATTTATATATAACTTATATCTTCGAAAACAACCCTATATAATAATATAAACGAAGGGTTAACATTGTTTCGAACAATTCCAATTACTTTTTACAATCATCCCTGAATTTAAATGGAAAATTTAAAAAAAAAATAAAATTCTAAGGCAACATTGTAATCCTAGATCGAAATAATGTAACCAACATTATTAAGAGGGAGTTTCTTTAAAATCACAGCAACTACCGTTTGCCAGAGAATAGAGCTTACTTTAAGGTAAAACTTTACTAAAATAAAGGCAAAAGAACTTACTTGTTAGTTCAAAAAAGAATAGAGATAATTCTAGAAATAAAATATACGTAGAACCAGAAGAAATTTAACGAAACTAGAACAATATTGTTAACTCATAACCATGTATACACACATTATTATAAAAATTTAAGAAAATGCTTATTAATTTATTTTCGATTATATACAAATATTTTTAGAAAAATATTCTAACGCTTCTATGATGCTAATTTTATGTGTTCGCTATCTACAGTTAGCAGTTTAGATTACACTAAAAATTTCGAAAATTAACAAAATGAAATCTGTTGATTGAGTCGAAATTATTAGGCTAAATAATAAAAATTTCGGAAAGGATTCCAGTTTCCTTTTAATTCATTTTCTGAAAATCTAATAAAAGACATAGTAAACTAAATATTAACACATAATTAATTAAATCTTATCTTTCCTGTCGTATAAAATAAAATGTTGTGATATTATAATTTTAAAAAATACCTAAGAAAGCATTAATAATTGACGATAATAGCAATTCCAATTAACGTAACTATGACCCTCATAAAACTAATTCCATTTATAGAAGATAATGTGAAAACAATCTCATATTTCTATTCAAGTTTAAAGAAATCCTCATATATCATACCACATTTTCATACAAAAGCTACTGCTTTAATTTCCATGAAATGATTTATGCAAATCTATATACTGTATATCTATAATTAGTATTATTTAAATTAAAGTTTAAACGACTTACTTCAAAGAAGAATAGCGATAATTGTTGAGAAGAAAGATTGATGAGCGTATAACCAAAACAAATTTTATGTGATTTGAAGAATATCAAGCATAACAATGTATACTCATATTGTTATATAAATATTAAAAAATTCTTACCTAAACATTTTTGCTTATATACAGATATTGCGGGAAATATTTTAATGCTTCTGTGAGGCTATATACACCTGTTTTCTACATATATTATCAATTTCATTAGAATATATTAAAATTTAGATAAATTTACATAATAATCTACTATCCCAGTACAATTATACAATAGAAATTTCGGAAAAGATACAAGTTTACTTTTAATTTAACTTTATCAAAATAATTCTATTTATAGACCTGTGGAATTGTCGGGAATTTGATATTTGTAATTTTTTTCTTTCCTTTTATAAAAATATTTAATTCTGAATAATTAAAATGTTGATAATCATCTCCCAAGTGAGAAGGATACTATTTACCATCACCCACAGCAAAATATACAAGTCAAATCATTAAAAGTTTATCTTACAAGCACGAAATAAAAGTTGTTTTCGTTAAAGGAAACAGAACTTTATCTGAGTTTTGCATCCACACAAAATTAGGAAAAAGAAGCCAGATCAACACGGGACATTTCTAATTATCAAACCGAATACGACCCCTTCTGCAGGAAATCCCTTGCCCGCACAGCGGACTAGGGATTTCCTGAAGAAGGGCTTGATAAAGGGGATTTTCGGAGGAGGAGGGAGGCAGAAAAAACAGAGAGGAACCAGTCTCCTCGGATTTGGTTAGTCAGTCCAGTCTCAGCCATGAAAAGGAGCAGTCACCTTCTCCTCTTGCTCGAAGACCACTCGAAAAGCCGTTCTTTAACAGACCTTCGAGGTACTGACATAAACGAGATAGACCGAACATCGACAGGCAAATTGTCAAGAAACTAGTGAACTAGTGTGGTATGAATGAACTGGTGAACTATAAACCAAATTTAAGGAACTTCTGTCAATAAGCCAGAAATTATCGCAAAGGAAGCAGAGCATCATCCTGTATTTTTGTTGAAGTCGAAAGATCAAAGGTATTTATCCTCCTTGGGTGATTTATGTAACTAACAACTTGTAAAGAAATCTCTCTCACAATAAACATGTTAATAATTGTTAAAGTTGTTATCTGAGTCAGTTCTGTGTCGAACACTCCGTCATTCTCCCGTCCGACCTACGTGAAGCCCACAACCGCTCAAAAGGTTAATTCCTGACCTATCAACTTAAATCCCGTTAAGCGCCACCCGGCGGACTCACAGACCACAATGTGAAAATAATTTTAGATTTCTACTCAAAATTAATCAAATTTTTTCTATTCTAATACATTTTCGCAAAAACTACTAATAATTTTTCAATGAAATCATTTATGAAAATTCATATATATTTATAATTATTTCTATTTTGTTAAGCTTTAAAGGACTTACTTCAAAGGCGAATAGCCATAAAACAAACAAAACAAATAAACAAACAAACAATAAACAAATAATAAAATGATGGATATTCTGTAGTATTCTTGAATTAAATATTTTGCATATTAATATGAATTTTCATCCGGAATATTTGAAGGTTTCAATCAATTCACTGGTTGTATTTTCCATAAAAAAATCGGAGGATGAATGAAATTTTCTGTTCCAAAATTAAATACTTTAAATGATTTAGAATTAGTATTAAATTCACATTTAATTAGATGTGTTAATTTTTTTCATTATTAATTACGCAAAATTATTTTTATTTTAAATATTTAATTTCAGGAATGAATCGATTGATTTTAATTTTCCTATTTAAAATAAACGTAAATATATCGATTTTTCCTGATATACCAGATATCATTTTTCAGAAATTAATTAGATTTACTTATAAATTTGGAATAGTTTTTTCCCATAAATTGATATTTATTATATAAAATATATTAAAAATTATGACTAGAGTAAATATTTCCCTCAGTAAGAGATATCATTTTTGCGTAATACATATAATGCATAATCCGTAAAAATTAAAAATGAATACAGTTTCTAAATTAAATTAATAAAATTTTTAATTTACTGAATAAAATTTACTAGCTATTTAAAACAAATTTATTGTAGGAAAAAATAAAATATTGGATTTAAGGAAGAAATTTATAAAAATCATATGGTCATATGGCGTTTGCTTAAAAAAAGGAGTTTTATAAAACAATCATTTAATTTTTGAAATTCTGTAATAAAACAGAATAATTTCAACTAATTTTCAATCGTAAAGATATAATTAATGCGTTGAATTTAATATTATTTCCACGCAAATTCTGAATATTGCAAACTACAACTAGTTATAGAAAATTTAGGTCAAATTTTGATTTTTTATATTTCTTTAGCTAACGTAAACCTTCGATATTCTGGTCTTACTGACATGAAATTTTGCTTTACTTAATAATATACTATATTTTGCAATGATGCTATATAATTTTAATACTTTCTTTTATGTGTGTACTGTATATATATTTTACATATTCTGTTATTACTGTAATATCAAAAAGATATGCTGAAATATAGATATAAAATTATCAATAAAATATGTTTAAGAATAAAATGAAAACCGTGCTAGAGGAATTCAGTTTAGTGTGTTCGATCACATTATATTTAATGCGGCCGAAAGGCCACGTGCTTAAAATTTGATTTATCACTTGTTTACTTTATCAAGTTTATTTTCGAGTTCTTCAACTTGGAAATCAATAATTATGAAAAATATTGATTCGAGATATTACTGGATATAATTGTATGAAGAATCGATGAATTATTATGAGTAGTAATATCACGGAGTAACAACAGCATGAGTAACAGTGTCATGGCGGCGATGACTAGCGCACGCCTATACCAACAAAAACAACAGTATGACGTCAGCACTTGCATTCAAAGTACAGTTATCCGCCTGCCAACTTTCGGCCAAATATGACAGCAGATCTACAACAGCGCTATCTATATGCTGTGACGTCATCGCCTCCATGACACTGTTACTCATGTATTGTTACTCCGTGATATTACTACTATTATGACCGAGAACTACTTTTTTACCGGAGCGGTATAGCGATCTACTAACATCCAGGGAATAAAAGTACAAAAATAGTAAAGGCATCTATATAATTCAAAATTTATTAAGTAGAATAAACAATTTTTTATAACAAAATAACTACAAATACATGGTACTTCTACAAAAATTTTAATGCGATATTTGGAATTGTGTACATTTTGCAATTGATTCAAAATTTGGATTATATGACAAAAGAGATACACCCTAAAATTTTTAAGGCATAACCACCATTTTTTCGAGCACATTGTGCAAATTGATTTTTCAATTGGTTGAAAGTATTCTTCAATTGCTGCTCAGTGACACAGCTTTCTCTAAACTTTCTTCTCACAGTTAATCTTTTCTTCCACTACCGGTTAAAGAACCTGAAATTAACTTAAAATTTACTTACTATAAATTTGATATAATCATTAACACATACAAAAATTCAAGAATAAACGTTGCATACGCGATAATAAAGTATTTTTATCATAAAATCAAAGTTATCAAAGTTTAAAATTGATGGTACGCCTTTATATCTGTACTTGTTGTCTTCGAGTTAAGTAATGCATATATAATATTCCCTACGTAAATATACGCCTTAACGTAATTCAGTTTAAAAAAAAATCCTAAATGTTTCTAAAATATTTATTTATATGTGGGTCTTGATTCTTGAATGTTTACTATTGGATTTATAAAAATAAAGCATACTTTAAACGTATTTCTGTTATTTGCATTCATCCATATTTGTTTACATTTCAATAACTCAGAAATATCCAAATATTTAATTTTTTTTTTAATTTGTTTTAACACTTACATGAATAACATACAAAACTTGATGACGAATCATTTTCATTATACCAGATCACTATACTTAAATAGTTTTGCAAATGAGAAAGATATTGTTCGAATTACACATTGTTATAGTGTATAGGCAGCCTTTCGTTCTGACTCTGACCAAAACCATGGCTGTATTCTGATGGTACATGACTGCTGTAGGCTACTCTGATAAGCAAAATAGTTCACCTATACTGTTTAATTAGAAATTCGACATCATCTACAGAAGAGTGTAATTAATTCAGAAAATATTTGGAACACAGTAATATATAGGTGCCAACAACGGGCAACAAAGAATCTTCCAAAACAGATCGATAGACATGGAATAAATAAAATTTCCTTTATAAGAGTAGAACGATTATATAAATTTCTGATCGTAATCTCAACAACGAGCAATTCTCGAGTCTTTCTTTCTATCTAAGTATAGATATTCTTATGGAAAAACCTCTTAAAATAGCATGCCACTTTTATTTGCAGGAAGTAAAATCTGAAACCTGGCGAAATGATATTAAAGGCTAGATGGAAGAATGTCATCATAATTATATTTCCATGTTGAAGCTAGAATTATTATCTGTTTAAATTCCATTATATTTATAATGGAAATATCTCTTTTGCTTTTTTGAATGAAAAAATCAAAAACACAATTAATGGTGTTATACAGTATATTAAAAATTAATTATACAAAATATTTTCTATAACTTAAATAAAATATATTTGTATGGTATGCGTAACAATTTATGAATTTGAATTTATTTTAATACTCCGTTTTATAGAAATTTTCTAAGAAAATAACTATTAACGTTATTATGCCTCTTGCACATAGATACATATACTGCAAATAAATAATTTAAGGTCAGATGCAGAAATACAATCAAAATATAAATACAGAGAGATCAATTATCTTGTGCATTTGCAGAAATGATGGTGTAAATCATGCAAAAATCGTTAAGTCCTATAATATGCCAACAGATAGCAGGCCAGTACCTCTGAACCGAGTGGCTTCACTACGTGATCAGTGACACATGTGGAATGTGTGCAGTGTAGTATTGTTTATAAAACAAGCAACGTGATTTTTTCTAAAGAGCAGAAGATTTCTATCGCGGAAGAGTTATTTCACAAACCAAATATATGCACATGTTGTTTAAATGTTTTGTTGTAAGTACCAGGATGCACTGTTTCGAATAATTCAACCACTACAAGAAATCATAACTCGTTTTCGTGAAGCAGGAATTGTGGAGGATAGGAAGAAGAACTGAAGATCCAGTTTGTTGCCTGGAGATAAACTAGAGGAAGTGAAAACTGAAATATAGCATTCCCCTAGAAAGATTATACAGAAACCTGCAGTATAAGCACAAATTTCTTATTACATGATCATCTCTGCAAATGTGAGAGATAATTGGATCATCCTATACAATAAAATCATTTGTCATTGGATTATCTATCTTAGAACAACATAAATGAAAATTATGTTTATCTATATTAATGAATTTTTAAACTAAATTTATCTTCTGTGAAACTTATATAATGATACATATTACATAAAATTTCCTTTATCAAAAAACGTCAGTACTTTATTGTTAAAGTATATGATTTCAGATAATCTGACTTAGTTATTAGAAATGAATATGAATATTTTTACAGAAACTTATGAAAAAATATTCATATTACTTAAATTTATTTCTCTCCAATAAAATTAAAATAGAAAAAGATTGAAGTTTGTTAATTTTTTTGCATTGCAATAATTTGATATTTATTTGTAAATTTTCTTCCATTAAAAATAATATTTATTCTTTCCGCTATGGTATTATAAAGAAATAAAACTGTTCTGAACTGCATCATTGCTTTCACACTCATTAAATATGAAAAAATAAAAAAATAATTGAACATTAAAAATTGACTTTAGTCGAAATTTAAATGAAGTTTAAGTAGAAAATGCATCTGGGAATTTTTCGTTTGCATGGAACGAAACTGGAATTTATGATGGAGTATGCATGCAAACATATTTTGATGTAGTAATTTAAAAGCATGCAAACAAATTCTTGATTAATTCTTTAAAGATTGGCACGTAGCACCATGTTACATTAAATTCTTCAAAATCATATTATGATTTGAATAAAATTTAATAAATAATTAAAAAATGTAACTGCAGATTCTTATATTTACTTAGAGAAAATCATATATGTTCACCTAAAATATATTTGGAGCAAATTCCGATTAGCTAGTACTTCACTAATTTTGAAGTACTGGCTAATCGGAATATAAGAGGATCCATAATTTCAGTTGTATTTCTTATAAAGCTATATTAATACTAACAGAAAAAGAAAAGAAATAATAAACTTAGCTTTAGATTAAAATCCATAATTTCAGTTGTATTTCTCATAAAGCTATATTAATACTAACAGAAAAAGAAAAGAAATAATAAACTTAGCTTTAGATTATACATGTAGAATATTCTTTGATTTATATTAAATTTTAGATTGATCGAATTCCTCTGAAATTAATTATTCAAAATGATTTATACTGTTTATTGATTAAGTGTGTCTTACATGGAAATTATTAATTATAATCAGTAATAAAAATGCAAATTAAAAATTACTTAGTTTAAATTTAGAAGTAAATATGGATTTATGTTCGAATTTCAAATAACTTCCTATAATATAAGAATGATTTATTGGTGTTTGTTAATAAAATATGCAATAATAGAATTTTTATTGAGTATATTTTATCGATTCAAGCAAGCAATATAATCGCATCACTCTTATATTTCCTGTCGAAGTGAAATAGTCTTGTATTTTAAGTTTGTGATAGAAAAATCAAGTGTGTTAATCATTGTATTGTGAAAATGGGATTTCTGCAATATCTTCAATTGAAATTCGGAAATTAGTTTACCTTTCATGCAACAGAATGTTGCAGGAATCTTATTCTAAATAATGCATGATTTTAAAGTCGAATAAATATACAGAAAAGTAATTCATATGTTTTCAGAATGATTTAAATTGGTGAAAGAACTGATAGACTTTATACGCAGTTAAAAGACCACAACAGTCCAAATGATCATACTTATTTTAGTTTTTATTTTTAATATTTCAATTGTAATCATACAATGGATACATGTAACGCAAATATTACAGCTTTATTAATATCTTTCATCTTCAAAAGGGTTTAAATTTCATTCAGTAAGTTGTTCATCTCATTATAATATTAATTTTCTTAATAGGACATTTTTCTGTCATTTCATAGTCAGGTTTTTATTAAAATTATTCATTAATGCTGCTCGTCAATAGTTGCTATGGTATTTAAAACAATATTGATTAAACTACTTTATATTCGAAAGACACTCCTCTAGTTACGAACATTATCTGTACGTAAGATTTTTCGTAACTCAGATACTACTGTTATTTTTCGCTCAAAAAGTACTAAATAACATTATATACGGTATATTGTAAAATATTTCACAGTTAGACCAAACAATAGTTTTTTTTTACAAATTTTAATGAGAAAGCTTGTATGTTAAGAGAAATTTATTAAATTCCGCATAATTTCTTTTAAACATATAGTGCAAAAAAATTATTGATTAAATATTTGATAAACTTTTTTATTGAAGAATTATCAAGAATTTTATCTATAATATTTTTTATGATGAATATATTTATATGATTTTCAAAACTGATTTCTCAATCTAATTTTTTGTTTATTTCCAGGGAGGTAGTATTTAATTCTCTATCAAACAGTAGATAACGAACACAGTATATCTATTAATTATTTGTGAATTGGTTGCTTCGGCAAATAATGAAATTTAACAATATAATGTTAAAAGTTGATATCTGCTACTGAATTCTTACCTATTATTAATCATGTAATAGCATGGAATTTATAATTTCTAACGTTTTTCGTTCCATCACTTATTATGTTTCGTAGATTGGTTTATAAATTCATGGTTATTCTCAATCTTAGATAGATGCTAGATTAGTTTTTTATTATAGGTATCGGTCTAGCTATGATAAATAAAAATTAAACAATATATAATCTTTAAGAGCAGGCTCATACAAAATTATGAAATCTGTGGCATTGTTTCTCACATCACTATATTTACCATAACATATATTAATTTATTTCGGAAAGAATTAATATCTATAAACGATGATCGATCAATCAAATACCATTCTGTCAGACATTTACATTGATCACCAGCTTTATCCACTTTAAAATATTTGGATTAGAATTCCTAGATTCAACTGAATGCCTGAAGAAAAGAAAAACATTTGCAACTAAAATTTTCATATGTAATTTATGGACAACAAAAACTTTTTGTGCATTCACTATTTTATTCGTAATATAGTAACATTAAGTTTAAAAAAATATTATAAAAATTTATCATAAAACGAATTAAAGAATACAAATACATTAAGATTATCTATGCACACATTTTAAAGTATAGCCGGTATTGATATTCAGCCGGTACGCACCGGTTGTTAGAATATTGAAAGCCTTCCGCACCGGTTATTAAATATTTTGAATATCAGCCCTGGATTATAGCTAAATTCGATCGTCCTTCTATCCCTGTCTTGATTAGCCATTACTAATTTATACATGATTAATATTAATTTAATAAAAGTGATTTCAAAAAACAGAATTTCTTGAAATTTATTTATGAAAAATAAGTATGCCAAATTTTACGAATTTTATTTACTTATGAGAAAATAATTCTCATAATAGCATCATCTAAGCGTATAGAAAAGAGTTGCTGTGTGAAATATGGCGACAATGGTATTAACAGAATGGTTAATTTAACGAATTCATTCAATTAAAAACGATTTTGCTATATTTTTATATTATTTTGTTAATGAGTTTATTGGAAATATGATAACATTTACGTAATACATTGTAGCGTAATAATCAATATATTATAACAAAATAATAATCTAAGGCTGAACTCACACGAACCACAACAGAACCACACCACGACCACAAAACTATGGTTGCTTGTGGACGGTCTGAATTAAAATTATATTAATATAGAAACGCATAATCTAACTCAGATGGACCACTAAACTGAAGTCGGTTTCAACGGCTATCGCAACTTGTGGTCGATATTATCCACAAAATTGTGGTCGTTAGTGGTCGAGCGCAACTCACACAGTGCGACATACCGACCACTAGCTGCCGACAGCGCTTCCTGTCAATTAGCAGTCGTAACGGATTGCACATATATACGCGAAGTCCCTTACCGACTGCGCATATAAATGGTTCGCGAGTGATTGATTTCGACCACAACCTAACCACACGGTAACCACCGTTTTATGGTCGTCGTGTGGTTCTGTTGTGGTTCGTCTGAGTTCAGCCTAAATATTCTTCGAAACAATTTTTTGTTAGATAGAAATTAATTTTATTTAAGTGGATTGTCAAAATAAATATTAATAATAGTCAATAGAAATAATATCATAATATGCTAATAGCAGTTGATTTTTTACATAAAAAATATGGAAAAATAAGTTATGCGTGATGTATTGTTGATCGACAAGATATGTCATATTTAAGAACAAAATATTATACTATTTAATAATTGCAGGTAGGAAGTCGCAAGGAGTAATTATAACTCTCCATTTAAATGATGCTATGCAATTTTCAGGCTATGCTAGCTGATTTTGAAGGACAAGGATGACGAATCATGGGAACGACCGATTATAGTGATCATTTAAAGAAGTTATGATATTCTTTTCATAATGTAGGAGTATACTAATTACTATTAGGTTTAATAGATATTAATAAAAAAAACAAAGTATGTTAGTCTGTTCTATGAATCGTGAATCACTAAAGCTGATAATTCAAAAACTCCTACCCTGGATTCTTCATTGAATAAGATCAGATTTCAATCTTGGACGGAGGGGCAACCTCGAATTACATTTTAATAGATAGAGCTTTTCATATTAATAATTAGTAGTATTGACTATTAATATTGACTGTAGCTTTTCTGAGTGTGCTACGAAATTTACGATGCTTAATTATTTACATATGATTAAAATAATAACAATAATACAGTATATAAAATTTAATAGAATAAAAATTATTTATTAATAACACGGAGAAATTATTTTTTTATAATATTTTTGCAGAATTTTTCAATCAAATCTCAGACATAATTATATAATATGTCAGAACATTTAAGACTATTTATATAGAAATCTAAGCCTCCATTGAAAACTTCCGAGAATAGCATAATCTTATTTTATCTTTAGGGATTCCTAAACATCGTAATTCCTGCAAATCAGTCTTTTTGACAAATATACTCCGTGATGAGGGAAAGCCGAACCGATATTATAATACGTTTATAGGTTTACTCATTTGTAGCAGGATATTTGCATTTTTGGATAAAAATCCTGAAATAATTAACTAAAAATTTTTTATAAACAATGTGCTTTATGTAAATAGATTATTTTAAATAAACTACATAATTTTCAGAGTAACTATTTTACATGATCTAATCTGATTAAGTTATTTAAAATAGTTACTCTGCAAATTATGTAGTTTATTTTAAATAATCTATTTACATAAAGCACATTGTTTATAAAAAGTTTTATTTTAGTTTATTATTTCAGGATTTTTATCCAAAATGCAAATATCCTGCTACGAATGAGTAAACGCAGTGGTGCTTAATTTTTCTAACAAAAATTAAAACATTTAAATAATCTTGTAAAAGCAGTTGACAATTTTATTTTTATGTGAAAGCAGAAAAGTGAAATCTGAACTAACTTTTCTTTATATAGTCAAACTCCGATAAGACGCCACCATCCGTTTGGGGACGATTTTGGCGGTTAATCGGAGTTGGCAGTTTATTGAAAACACATATGGTATAGAAATGAAAATGAACTCCGAATTTATTAAATTTAATAAAATACAAGTACATTTATATTTAGCATCCAAATTTATAATTTCTAAAAAGTGTATATTTTACAGTGTAGTATACAGTACTGTTTATGTACAGTACTATATAGGAAACAATGAGAAAGTTTTTGGAAAGCAAATGGACATGACGGATTTCCCCTACGGCAACGTAGCTAATGGCCAATGGCTGGCGCGTTTCAAATAACAGAGGATCCTTTGGCCAGCATTGTGGCATGGTGAAACATTAACATCACTTCGCATCACGTGACAAGTCGTTATGAAAACGATCTGGTTCTTATTATCTTAAATTTTCTACAACCTAGGTATGAATTAGGCTTAAAGAGACCATGATTAAACGTTAACTCCATCTTTCCTACCCCCTAGTTACAAATGAATCCAGAGAGCTTTTAACATATACAGCAGTGGTTCTCAACCTTTTTTTCTATTGAGGAGTACATTTTAATATTTTAAAATTTGGCGACACACTTAAATATTTTAAATAATAATTTAGATTTAACAACCAATTTTTATTAATAGATTATTATATTTATTCTCTTTATTACATTCAAATTACAGACATACTCGTATAACGGGATTATTAAATAGCGACCCTTATTAAGTTATAGTGCCACCTGCAGATTTTGTCTTTTTACAGAAATTACAATTTTAATTTAATTTTTATTCCTTAATTTTTAAATTATGAATAACGACATAAAAAACTTTTGACTGTCGCAGAAATTCGACGGTTAGATTTTTCTAACGATACCCTATTTAGAGGATTAGATTTTTGTAACGATACCCTTTTGTAGGAATCGGTATAGTTGTTGGACTCCAAAAGGGATATCCAGCCAATCACGTTTCACTATTAATATATACTAGAAATTCCCCGCTCATATAAATGAGCGGAAATAAACTATTGTGATCTAATCTTATAATCGCTCATATAAATGAGCGGAAATATACTATTGTGATCTAATCTTATAATACTTAATATAACAGCATATTGTATAATAATAGCTTATTTTGCAAATTTATTTAATACAATATATATTTTATTAAGCATTAGTTCAAATGTGTAGTAATTGCACAGGAGCCCGTGGAGACTGCACCCCACGGGCGCCGTGCCCCCGACGGCCCCACTCCACGGGTGAGCCCGCGAGGGCCCCAGGCCCGTGGGACCCGGTTTCATCTCCTTGGTGGGTCCACAGCCCGTGGGGAGATGAAACCCCCACGGGAGCCCCGTGGGTGGGGCTGCACCCACCACTGACCTGGAGGCCCCCGTCGGGCGGGGGCCCATGGTCCCATCCCAATGGGCCCTTGGTACCCGGTTTCATCTCCCCATGAGGACAGCGGTTCCCATGGGGTGGAGCTGCACCCCCGTGAAGGAGGTAGTTTACAGCATGATGAATGGTTATAATTTCTTTGTGTATAATTACATTTTAAATGTTATCAAAAACAATATATATAAATATATGTATGTACAACAAATTATATATTTACAGTCAAACCTTGGTTCACCAACTTAATTCGTTCCTGAAGGTCGTTTCCAAACTGAAATGTTCGTAAACCGAAACTATTTTCCCCATAGGAATTAATATAAAATGGATTAATTCATTCCTGGACCCTAGATGATTGTTTATTTAAACTTTTACAACAGTATTTTGTGCACAAGTTCTTAACACAAAGTCGATGGAAACTATTAAATCTATCACAAAAAGATAAAAACAACACTAAGCAGATCAAATAAAGACGAATACTTAATTCAGTTTTACCGTTCCTATATGGAGGAGAGTTTAGTAAATTGGAAGGTGGTGAGGAAGTGAAATGTTATTGTTTGGAAAGGGATTATTTTTATTTTTTCTGTATCTTGGTACCACTTGACTCTGCTTCAGACCCACTGGAATTCTGTCTCACTAAAATGTTTTCCAATGTGATTTGTTTTTGTCTACGTTTTAAAATGTTTGTAAAGGGACACATGGCATTATCATTAAAAATGTTTATGTTGATGGCTTAAGTGTTCGTAACTGGAGACACAGTATGCCATCTAAGACGCTTTGTGTTCGGAAAAATTGTTCGTAAACCGAATTGTTACTGATCCGAGATGTAACTGTATATACATTTTGTTACATATATATATAAATGTATGTATAAAACATAATATAAATATATATATATATATATTACATTTATATATTTTGTCATTTCCAAATTCTGCAATCAGGATAAGTATACAGATGTGAAATTCTAATTTGGATGTTATAGTAAAAATAAAATTAGGAAATTATAATTAAATTGGGTTATTAATTATAATTAACAGATTTAAAATTAATATTTTTTATTGTCGTTCCAGTTTAGATAATTCCGGATTCTGCAGTTAATTATCATATATTTAAACAATTTCATTGTTTTAAAAAGAATATTTTTTACAACTATTTTGCGCTTATTATAAATACATAAAATCATATTTGTCCATTTCTTAAACATAATTTCCGAAAATTTTATTTATAATTTTATATGACCTATGTAAACAGCAGGCTGATCGAAATCTTGGATGTATGTTTGTATTAATAAAACAACTTCTTATATAATAAGTGAAAATACTCCCCACTTGATAATATATAATTTTCTCAGATAAAATAGATTGTATTAATAAAACAAATTTGTATATAATAAGTGAAAATACTCCCCACTTGATAATATATAATTTTCTCAGATAAAATAGATATCATTTGTTATATTAGTTAATCGTAAATATCAGGTAAATAAAAAAGTATAATGAATTGGTTTGATTATTTGATAAATATAGAAACTGTACTATTTATTACCATTTATAGGAAATGCTACTACATTCTCTTTGTTTGATTGAATTCTATGCTCTTCACGTAAAATATTGGAAAAGAAATGTCATCTATGTAAATTTAATTTCTAAAATCCGAGCATATAAAAATTATTCAGTTTCGGCAATTCTGAAAAATATCTTATCCGATTCTCCAAACAATAAAAGTTGAACTATTTATGAAATAACATAAAAATTCACTTTTTGCACTTTTAATATTTCGCACTTTTTGCACTTTTTTGCACAACTGCACTTTTAATATTTCGGTTCTAGCCCCCACAGTTTGCCCTCCAGAGCCAAAACTAAATCAGGGCCCTGCCCCCCAGTTTCGAATTTTCTAATTTTTTCTTTTGCAATTTTTAGCAAATCGTTAGCACCTTTTGCAATTTTAATATTTCAGTTCTAGCCCCCACCGTTTGCTACCCACAGCCAAAACAAAATCGGGGCCCTGCCCCCAGTTTCGAATTTTCGAAATTTTTCTTTTGCACTCTTTAGCAAAATAGTTTCGAATTTTCGAATTTTTTCTTTTGCACTCTTTAACAAATCGTTAGCACCTTTTGCACTTATATTTAGGTTCTTTAGACCCCACTGTTTGGCCCCCAGAGCCAAAATAAATTCGATGAGACTAACCTGATATTTGCTTCTTTATTGATGTCATTAATCATAAATCACTTCATAACATATCTACTTATGCATAGAAATACCATAATTTACTAGCAATTATTATAAACAAAATAGTTATTTCTAAATACAAAAAGTATTATAAGATATCAGTCTATACTTATTTAACCACATTATTTAAAAGAACTTATAATGAAAATAAAATAATATCGAATTTTATTAATTCTTATCACTTAAAGTATTCAGTAATTTGACTATTTTCTTTCACAAATCCCTAAATAAACATACTCTTAAAATATGAATTTTTATGGTAAAAAATATGAATATTACGCAAAAAAGTTTTATTTTGTAATAAAACTTATTACATAAAAAGCATAATATCTATAGTTATTCCTTTTCCATAGAGGCCAAAATTAAATAAACCATTATTTATTAATCCAAGCAAACGGAAATTTTAAAATTTTCATATCGTATATACAATATATATACTTTTGTATATATGATATGAATATACATTTGTTTTAATTTTATTATTTTT